>JAUOZQ010000370.1:0-43641 GCA_030710315.1 Anomotaenia brevis
GAATTTGATGTAAAAAGCATTTAATGTATTCTGTGGGGCATAGTACTATCTTTTCCACAAAGTATAACAAATATATTCTTACAAATGATTAATAAATGCACACATTTTAATATCTTTCGTAAATTTGTGGTTACCGAAATTGAATCCGCAATTATATTTGTTTTGTATGTTAATATTAGGCTCATCACTGGAATTTCCTCATTTTTCCCAAATTTGCGATTTTGATGTTTCATAAAAATATCTTAATCCTTCCTTCTCTGTCCCGTAGCGTTGTTTTAGTGTTCGAGTCAATTGTTTGACTTGCAGGTTCTAAAAATCCAACGAATTACAATCTTTCGAATGTGACAGTAGTTACATTTTGATCAGGTAATGTTATGCCATAAATTTGTATAAATTAAGGTTTACTTTTAAAAGTGCCAGATGATTATGGGAGCGATAAAAATAAATATGGCCGTTTTTAAATTTTCTTTACTAGAATGCATCGAAATGAACAAAGTCTACTTTGATAATTCGATATTTATTATACAAAAGTAAAAAAATATATTTTATTCTAAGAATTTTTGGGAAATTACGGTTTCATTTTATTCATGAAAAGCCACCTACAGGTCAGTAGTAGCACTTAGATGAAAAATGCCATAATTTATATTTTCATAACACACAAGGAAACAAGTTGTCAGAATGTTTAATAGGATTTAATCTTTAATTTTTTGGCAAAAATTCTGCTTTTCCATTATTGTAAAAAGTTTTTTAAGTAAATATTTTAATTTTATCGGATAAACCTGAATACATCATACATCGGAATAAACCACGGCTTTTATAAAAAGGTAGTACATTTTGTTGTTTAGTCTAATAGCAACAAATTGTGACACTTTTGGTGAAAATCATAACTAAAAAACATAGTGTTCCACACGTATTGCTACCCGACCTGAAATCGAATACTGTACCTGATTGAAGTTGATCGTTTCGCATTGTTTACCTCTTATTCAACGTGGAGTGCGCATTTGCTCAAAAAGTTTATGCATTTAATAATTTATTTGACCCACTTGATTTTAAACATATTTAAGGCTTTCAACGTTAATGATAGTCCTCGTTCGAATAAACGCACTTCTACATTAATCGGTTTATAATGCGTAAAAATTTACCATTTTTAATCTGCAGAGAAAGCAAACTGAAATTATCGCTTTGTGCAATATTTCCATTGCCCGATTTCAGGCAAAATAACATTTCATCAGCATCAGACGAGGCATCAATTTAGTGAAAATCTGACGTGGCTGCCAAAGGCCAATTGTGGGTAGGCAGGCTGCCATATAGATTGACGAGATTTTCCTAAACTCGCTTCTACTCAAACACTATTTCATATCATATGTGCGTGATTTGCCAACTTTTAAAAATGAATATGTTTTGCCTTTTTTAACTTAAACTGCTTAGAAAATAAACAAATAAAAATAATTGTGATATAATGCGTTTATTTTCGTTCAAAACGGAGGAAGGTAAATAATTATTTTAATTAGTACACTACTTCAATAAGAATTAATTTTCTTGAGTTGCTTTTTGCAAAATTGAAGATTTTTCTAATTTATTTGTTAGAATTATATGCGCATGGACCTTTTTGTGACAAACAGTTTCGTTATTATATAATAATATATATTATATGCTACATTATATATGCATATATACATAAAATATTACAGATAAATATATATTTATCATATAATTTTATAAAATATATAGTGAATTTGATCGTTTCAACAATCACAAAAGAGCTTAATGTGTCCTGTTCCTCGCTAACGCCTGATACAAACAGCAATGAATCGCTTCACTGCCGGAACTGAATTCGTTACTGGATGGAGCAGGCAAAAGTGAAACTCTACCGTTGACAAAAAATGTCGTTTCGAGCCAAAGCAAAGGCTCCGATCAAATTTTCATTAATTAAATGAGATTTTTCAAATCACTATTGAAAACTGCATACAGGCCATTTCCAATTAGGAGAACAAAACAACCCGCATTAACCCAAAGAATCAAAATTTCGCATAAGTAACAGAAAACTTATTTAAAACAGCAAAACTGAAAAAAGTTAGTTTTTGTTTTTTTAATCATAGAATTTTGTGTTTTATGTTATTCTCTTTCTGAATTGAGGCTAGGATTTATCAATTGGATGTAAGTTGCTTAGTCTACGGAATGTTTTTAAATCTATAACAGGAACATTTAAACTTCGATTTAAAAGATTTTGGGTTCAAGCTAGACACGCTCATTTTGGCTCGTGGAGCGGCTCAGTTAAATGCCTTCCCCAACGTGAATGTGGCCTACAAATTTGGCTTTGAAAAGTAAGGCTACGAAAGTGCAATTCATGCCATCATAATTGCGTTTCCTTAAATAAACATGCATTTATACAATTTCATTTTGCTGAAATACCATTCATGAATTATTTAAATAAAACTAAATAATAGGTTTGTCTTTATTTTAACTAAAATGTTAAGTGAAATATAAAATTTTGCCAGAATATTTAAAGTGTTAAACAAAAGAGCTTAATGTGTCCAGTGCCCCGTTAACTCCTGATACAAACAGCAGTAAATCGCTTCACTGCCGGCACTGAATTTGTTACTGGATGGAGCAGGCAAAGGTGAAACTTTACCGTCGACACAAATTGTCGTTTCGAGCCAAAGCAAAGGACTACGAGGTCCTCGTAATCTGTTCGACGTTCACTAAAAATTCGAAGTTTGTCTTTAGAATAATGTTTCAGCGATAAATAATATCACTACCCAAATGACTCAGAGGCTAACTAAAGTATTTTATGAAAATATTTACACAAAATAGGTAAATTTAAGAAAATTATAGACAAATTGAAATGACCTCCAGTTTTTTAGGATACCTGAAATGCGTCTTTATTAGAAACCAGTATTTCTAACATCGAAAAGCAACATTCTTAGCAAACAAATGTTTCAATATATTTTTGGGAAATAAATGCGCCTTGAACGATAAATCTGGCAAAAAGAGCTCAATTTTATTGTAGTCAAACTGGCAACCTATAATGACGCCAGTTAAGAGAATGTCGAATAACCGACCATGCGCTTGGACTCTTTTTGATCGAGAAACGTATTGAGGAATTTAATCACAAAATATTTAGATAAAAGCTAAGTTAAACTTTTGAAACAAAAATTAGATTCTTCAAATAATTGTAGGCTTTTTGCATGCTTTTGTATAATTTAATTTACTTAAATTAAAGATGAAATGCACAAGTCTACTCGATGATTACAAGTTTTGAATTGAATGGTGAGTTTTACTATGGTAATTTTTAATAAGCTGCAAATTTTAAAACATAAAATAACCATTTTCCGCTTACCAATTTATTTGTTGTAGTTAAATAATAGTCACAGATGCCGTATTAATGGTCACACTTGTATATGCTTGAACATGTGTTTTTAAGCATTTTTCTCAATAATTCCATTTTTTGAAGCTGAATTTCATTATTTTTATTAAATTATTGCAACGTTAAACGTTTAAACCTGTGTAGTGCTATTTTGAAAGGCATTCTGTTTTTTTCCAAAACAGCAATTAACTGACTTCAAAAAATTGTTTCTATTCTGCACGGCTAACAAGCTGCACGTTTTTCCCTACTACTTGTTAACTCATGCTATTGCAATATATATTCCTTTTACTTGAAATCCACTAAAAACCGCACAGTTTGGTCATTTAACAATATCGTATCATTATAGCAATTATCAAATACGCCGCGACAAAATTGGGGTGGTTTTCTGCAAGTGAGTAAAAAAATCCATGTAATAATGGTTACGATGCCGCTTTAATAATATTATTTATTGTTATTACAATTATAAGAAGCAAGAATAAAAAATTCAGTTTTTGAGAATGAGGTTTTCGCGTAAAGCATAATTATAGAATTTATTTTCGTACTCTTTTTATAATTTATTTCCACATTTCCAATTTACGTAAGTTGCTTAGGACACGCTTTAGTTAATGGCCCCGTAAATACACTCCTACACCCTACATTAACTCGAAGAATGGCTACCTGGGTCATCTTGGCGTACGGAAGATGTTGTGGAGCTTCGTGCCGTGGTTGCTCTCCCTGCCGAAGGAGGTGAACCACTCTCCGCTTGTCTTCAATCGACTCAATGAGCGCCGTCTTCTCACCGCAGACGTTGGCATCGCCACCGCGGTGGATGCATACGTCAAAGTCGTAGCCCGAGCCTCAGGCGTTGCGCCCAAATGGCCTCGTTTATGGCCTCCTGTAGCATGCAGGCCTCTTTGTAGCACTCCCTACGTAGGTAGATGTAGGCGGCTTGTGCCAGGTTGCCGACTCCCGCCACCGGACAGCCCTCGATGAGGGCGTGAGAGTCATAGCGGATGATTTCGCTGTCCTTGAACATCCAAGGATCGCCTCATCGTCGTTTACAACCAAATACCGCGGTCTTGGCTGGTGACAATGAAGTCGAGAGATGCCATTTTACCAGCCGTCGTTCGGCTTGAGCATGAAACTCCACTTACCACCGGTGGGGGAGCCCTCACCACGCGGTCACGCAGCCTAGACTTGATCTCCTTGGTTTTGTACCAGCGGCCCTGGGGAAGATGATTGGTTAGTGCAACAGGCGTACCCGTTGCATGGCTCGCTTAGGATGCCAGTCGTGTCTGCTGTAAAGGTTGCCGAAGATGTGATCTTCATCTCTGAGTGGAGCGACGGAACCACTCAACACGATGTGGAGCTCTTGCTATGGTATATTCATATTATCATCACATCACTAAGCGAGATGCGCAAACCTGGTGAGATCCAGGTCTAACAATCTTACCTGCTGGCAGTAAAAAATTTGAAACGATTTAATATCAATCAATATCTAATGTCAATCAGAATAAATTGCGAATATGCATGCATGCAAACAGAATATAAATTTTAATCGAATGGTAAGAAATTTCTAATGTCTGGCCCAACGGTTGATATTTTGCCCTATTTACTACCAATGATTAGTGAAATCTTCTTCTCATTTTAATAAAAATCAAACTCTTTTTTATTTTTTAATTATTTTGCTTTTGCAGTTCCAAAAATAACAATGTTCTTGTACGTTCTGGATTGCTTTACAAGTTTTAAAGTAACCACTTCTTGAAATGCGTTTCAGTACATATGTTAACCTAATTTTGTTGAAAATCGCAGAATTTAGTTTTAAATAGAATTTTAAATCGAGAAACCTATTCTTAAAAACTTTCTTTGGTCTTGCCATAAACTTGTCAAATTGAGTGAAAATCAGTTCAATTTAATAACTGCACTCACCTTAGTTGATTTAAGTTAAAATGAATATAGACTTTTTAAAAAATGAGTTAAATTACTCGTATGTTAAATGAAATACTGTTTACAAACAAAGTCTTGCCTTGGCAAGCATCATCATATGAAAAATAAATGACCATTTTTACATTAAATTAGCAAAATTGAAGAATACACAAAAAATACATTGCCAAATTAATTTCAAATTTCATTTTACTAGAATGTTTTTCATCCTGGAACTTCGTCAAAATTACATTTGCAACTTCAATTTTAACCAGATATTTAAAAATGCTTGTTGTAAGACAAATCGATATTGGAAGAAATAGACCTACTGCATGAATATGGGTTAAATGAGATGCCAGAGAAATAATGTCAACCTGGAGCAGATTGTGGCGTCAAAACTGTCAAGAGCGCAGGCTACATCCAAACGGACTACTGAAACACAACTCTGTCAGATGAATTGTATGGGGCTCAAAATATGGCAAATGAAATAGTACCTTAAACCAGCTATGTGTGGTTTTCCACAAAATAGCGAAGTAAAAGATTCGCTTCTCTCACTAAAAACAGCACATCTTCTTTGAGTAGTTGGATGTTCAACTGCACCTAGGAACATCTTTCTAGCTACTTATTTTAATCTGGTAGCAAATGAATGTTGGACATCTCCGATGAACGACTAGTGTGTCGCCCACTGTTGAACACGAAGTCTGGCGACGTAGAAACAAAACTATGCTTAAACAAAGTGTTACTGAGTTAACCCACTGAAGTATCTCTGAATATACCAAACCATATTTGATTCCCCTTCCTTTTTTAAGTCTTTGTGCTTCGTCCAACATACGTTTCTAGCTACAACTACTTGCTTTCTGACACTTGTGGTCGATTATTCTTTATGATTGGTGGCATTATCTAGGGAGCGAAGCGTTGGGACACACCAACGGTGATGCATAATGTGAAGGTACTTCTCGCGACCTTGCCTGACACCTTAAAAGTGTAAACGAAAGCTCAGAAGAAATTTTCGGACCAAATCTCGATTTTCGGTCAACCTTTAGAGATTTCCAAGATATTGATGAAACGGTTCTCAGCTACCGTGGATTCAAGGTCGCTAGACACGCTGCAATCGACGAAGAATCGTCTTCTTCCACAATGGGTTATTTATTATTTATAAAATTTATACATTCTAGAACATTTGCGGATCTTACACTTGATTAAACAATTGTAGTTCTCCATTTCTTGCACTCAGGTGAAAAGTCCATCTTCACTTCCCGTTTCGAGTGTCTCAAAGTTGCTATGAAGCCTGGAGTATACATCACTGCATTGAGTTCCGGTTCATTTGGTCTCCTTTAGACAATTCCAATCCCTTACTTTTCCGTTAGACCTCGAGGACAAAACTGCTTCGTCTTGATTTGATCGCCAAAGTCAATATATCGTCGCAACTCGGACTGCAAACAGTTCAAAATTACTCGTTATGACATGCAGTGTTATTATATAGGAACTCCAATAAAACTAGCTCGTGTTCCATTAATTCACTGATGAAGCGATAGTCATGCAGGTTAGTGGGTTGCTGCGAGGTGATGCCGGTCCACTTTAACAAGCAGCACATCTCAACTACAAGGGCAAACGTGCGCCTACCCGTCAAAGGTGCAGCGACAACCAGGGACATCTTTCTTGGCATTCTGTGATTCGATCAATGATCAAGAGGGTTTCTTGCATTTTGGTAGAAAGCAAAGCCACGTAGGCATTATTCCAGTTGGCTGTAATGTTTTTATCTGCGAAACTTCTGCCTGCATGACCCAGATGGATTATCTGTACCTATATGAAGAAGTGGGACAAAATATTGGAAACACCTTGAAAAATCCACCTTTTACTTCAATTCTCATAAGATTTGTGAATTTTGAGACCACGGGCCCTTTAGGCAAATCTTCCAGAATTATTTTAGTCGGATATAAATGCTTTCCAGTAACGAGGTTGAAGTGGTCACTGATTGTGTTGGTGGTGGTGGTGGCCAGATGAGATGCTCAACTTCATTATAATGATCCTTTTGCCATTCTGTAACACTTTAAGCTGTTATATAATCATGGAATATGGCGTTGATACCCTCCGCATTGCACAGTTCTTGCAACGCCATATACCCAGATTTGTGCAGCTCTCGAGGGGGAACAGTTTTACGGAAAGTCGATTTCTGTTGATATTTGTTGAGCTGTGCTCTGGTGTTAGAAGCCGTGGTCTTGCGATCCTTTCTGACAATCCAAGTTAGAGTCTCACCGTCTCTCTCAGACATCTTCGACTCTCAGCCAGCTTTGTGCTCTGCTGAAGACGTCTTTTTCAATCTCTGCTTCAGAGGCGACGTCATTTCTTTTGAGACAGCACCTCTAGACAGTACACCAAGCATTCGGTGGTATTAAACCACTTACTTTAATTTAGAAATAATGGACAATAAATGGACGACAAGTTTTAATTAATTATAACATGTTCGATGATTGCCTCTATCGACTCAAGCGTGTCTCCGATTCGTAAGCCTCTCCTCTTAAGGCCACTGGATGGTTGAGCGCATCGCAGACAATGTCCCTACACCCCTCCGACTGTTGCGCTCTCCCTCGAAGACAGGCAAGTAGCCGAACTGGAGGATCGTGACGAATGTTGGAAATAAGATGGAACTAAAACGGAGGAGCAAGTAGGGAGGTGGTAATCAGTCGATCATTTCTCACTTCTCGTGTAACGTGGATGGGCACACACACTCGTAGGCTGAGATGTCGCGTCGAGTAAGTTGGTGTCTAGTGGTGGTTGATAGTTGGGTTGCTCCACTTACATCCCAATGTGATTTTAGACTTAAGAGGTGTTTAAACACCGCGTGATCTCCTTGCCACTCACTTTGTCGAATGGTTTGCAAAAAATCGCCTTTTGTGTTTTGTGCGTATTGTCGAATCCATCTACTTTAGGCTACTTATTTCGTGTTCACTGAACAGAAATGAGCACAACTCTTGTAACCGTTGATTGACACAATCACGCCTTATCAATTTAAGATAAGTAATGAAACAGAGACCAAACGCTGCAATACAAATCTTTGTCAAAATTGCTGGAGTATCGACACCAATCCTAAACGAGGTCGCCTTAAACGTATTTGCTTAAGTTTTAATCTCACAGATAGGGACGAGCGGAGACGGACGATTACAGTGCTGCCTCGAACTCTTCAATCCCATGTTGCAAACGACTTCAGTCGCCTCAAATGTGTATCAGACTCTTCTAAGAAGGGATACCGACTGCACTTGGAACTTCCTATTATGTATAGCGGCTCTCTCTGAGGAACGATTGCCTTTGTCTCCCTGTGGGTGAGAGGTGAGTAGCCTTCATGCTCCCTTTGCGTGTGTTTCCCTCCCCGTACTTGCACGTATTCTGGATACACAGGGCTGATGTGCAGAAGTCCTGTCATCATTTGGTAGGTCGTGTTCTCCATGAAAATCCAATTCATCCATCACATCGCGATCACGAAGGTGAATCCTGCTCGAAAGCTCAGCAAGACTTACCAAATGGTCCTACACGGAAGCACTGGATAAGTTGATTTTAACGTTGATGGGAGGTATTTAAACAGGCTTTGAATGTTTCCTTCATTTATTCTTCACTTCTTTGCCATTTCCATTATTCTGAAATACCGTCTAGCTATTCACTAGGCTCTCCGTTTCGTCGAATTCTATTCGGAATAGAACCACCAGTACTGGAAAGGCATTTACTTGGGTTCTCTTCGT
The DNA here is from genome assembly GCA_030710315.1 of Anomotaenia brevis. NCBI lineage: Eukaryota > Metazoa > Platyhelminthes > Cestoda > Cyclophyllidea > Dilepididae > Anomotaenia > Anomotaenia brevis. The sequence continues at coordinate 9,004 of JAUOZQ010000370.1, forward strand.
CTCGATTACGACGTTTGTGGCACAGACACTTCGAACAAAATTACATGATGTCGTCTGTAGCACGTTTCGGCGTGCTCTTGCAACCAGTCAATGCAAGTCGCGGCACCAATTACCTATGCTCATCCCCACTCAGCCCCTGTGTCCATCGCCACAGGTCGATTAAAGCCGCCCACAGTCCAGACGTCGCGTCTGAATGGGAGATGTGTCGGGTGCTTTGTAGGTGCTTTGTGTGCTTTGTCAATGCTCGCCTGCAACTTAAGCCAACTTGTGCGAGTGCTGGTGGATTCCATTGTCCGCTTTATCACGTCTGCATGGCTAACGTGACGCTGAGTACTGGAGAGCATTATCCAATGTCGAAGCTACGACGAAAAGAGCGGCACCAAGAAACAGAATCAGGCGTACTTCGGTGCTGAATAAAATTCTGTCGGCTAAAGTGAATAAAAGCATTAACTTACGTCACTTTAGCAGCTTCCATGTCCAAGCTTTACAAGCACTGTCCGAGTCGGATGGTAACGGAATCCACATTCTGGCAATACTAAAAAACATGTACTTACTATTCAGAATCCCTCTAACATATGTGCTCTCTGTTGCACTCTCTCTCTCTCTAATGAGTGTTACAAAAACAACTGGAAAGACTCCTTCAATTAAGTAAAGAACGGTGTGCAGGACTATCACTGACCTGAATACGATCAGCGTGCAGACTGCAAAACCTCCAACTATTTGGCAAATACACGTTCAAATCGATAAGCAATAAGTAATCAATGCCAAATATTGCAAGGCTTCTCTCTACCTCCCTACATCCTAATTACTCTCAAATCTTCCACAATCACAGCCCTCACGATTGATACGACAAATCTACCACTATGGGTTAAAGTCTCACGTAGAATTTGCTGGATCTCATTCATTGCCACAAGGTTCTACCCGTAAATACGCAACTTCTTCAAGGCAACTCTGAGTTATCATTGACGATGCTGAAGCTCCTCATCTTGAATAACTCTTACGTTTCTATAAGTTGGAAATGCAATACACGCTTTAATAATTGTGGGTCTACCTACATTTCAACTATTGCGGGTCCTACCATGAAACACTCCTCTCAATGGTAGTCGTCGAAATATTGAAGGTAACTGTAGTGTACAAGGACAAGTGAAACTAGGTCACTGAAACAAAGTGATGTTCATGCAAGTCGAACTGCAGCATTCAATAAAGAAGGTTGTTAAAAAAGTAAGTTAAAATAAATGCACAATGAGGCCTACTTCAGCCAAATTAATGAGCAAGTATTGCACTCCTTCATTTGCCTTTAGAGGGAGTTAGGGCTATTTCTGAGAGCCAACGCTGCCGTATTCCATTCAATCAGGCTGACTATCTGTTCCACATCTTTCCGCCGATCATTTTGTGATATAACCTTAAAATCGACTTGATCTTATGTCGATGAGTCGGTGACATTATTATTACTCCAACTGGCAAACGTGTTGCAGGCAGTTCCCTGCAGTTTCCATCAGAACGTACTTTGGTTTTAAGTTCCACAACTACGTGGTTACAAGACTGCGATATGCCTTTTCTCGAGGGGCTAAGCTATCACACGCCAAATGAGGATAACATTATCCTACATAACTTGCAAAGGTACCAATATGAATAATCAATGGAAGCTTAGCTGACTACCAATTTTGGAATACATTATTATTCTGAAGATTTCTTACTTTTGGAGTTCCATTTCGTACTTTTATGAGGTACGCCACACATTGTTACTTAACCCGTAGAGGACAAACTGGGCCTCTTCCTCGCAGGAACGACTCATTTGGAAAGCCAAATTCCGCTATTTCTATTAGAAATTAAAATATGGTTCTGTTGCAAGTTTTTAATCCAACCGAACTCAGCAAGTACCGCTATGCTGCTTTGGTAAGTGCTCACACAAAGAGGAAGCGGGTTTCCCCCTGCGTACATTCCTGTGGAGATGAATTCCCACAAGTACATGGATTGGATGTGATCAACAACCCTGGATCTGGTGGACTGGGTTGGGTTGGGTTGTTTTGTGTTCTTTTGTGTTGTGTTACGCACCGCGACACTCAACCCCGAATCTGTTCCACAACTTTCCGATCATTTTGTGGTATAACATTAAAATCGACTTGATCTTAAGTCGATGCGTCAGTGACATTATTATTACTCCAACAGGCAATTCATTTTTTTAGCCTTTTGGAGAAAGGGGAATTGCACTTAGGTCGAGAGGACACATTTTCCATCAAACCATCTGTATGTGATGCAGCCAACTGAGAAGTTTCCCTATTAATTTTAGCCGTAAGGGTCTCATAGATGTTCTGCTTCATCCTCGATAATCTTTGCACTTTATTATTTAGAAATATCCGTCATTCATGGTTTATATGAATGCAGGTTTCCAACGATCTCCTGGGTACTGATGTCGCACGTGAAGTCAGAATAAATTGTAAGAAAAAAATAGGGTTTATTTGATATATTAGTAAATATCACTGAAGGGATTTGAATTTTTGTTGCTCACTTAGTATTAGTATTAAGGCAATGGTCAGTTTATTCAGTAGCATAGAAGAGTTTATTGACTGGATAAGGTGACAACTACTAATTTTAACAAAGAATTTTTTAAATGAATGGCACTGTCTAGAGGATATCTGGCAATTACGATAAAGTAACAACTCAAAAATGAAGGTAACAGGAATATTTATAGAAATGCATTCTGGTTCTACGGGTCAATTTTAGCAGCATCGTTCGCATTCAGAACTTAATCGCCTTCACTCATATTTTGTTGCAGCGAAGTTCGCACATTCCAAAAACCAGTTTCGCATTATATTCAAGCCATTATAAATCATGCTACTTGATTCGGGTTAGTAACATTATATTTACCCCGAAATTTTGCACAGAAACTAACTCAAAAATGCTATATCAAGCAGTGCCTGTCGTTAAGTGCGAATGCTCCTTTGTATCTAGCCATGGAGTACGTCAAACTCACTGATTTTGGGCTATCTTCTGTCTCCTGGAAAAGGGGCTTCGTTTGTCGCTTTACACGTATATTTGCGTATATTTGTTTTATATTATTTAGCAATCTCAGCAAACGATGTGCTATACACACCGTCTACCACAAGGTTAAACGTGTACCTACGACAGGGCGACAATGCATCTAGTATCTTCTGCAGAACTCCCAGCCAAGTCATCTCACTCACCACCAATCTCTCCTTCGTGAGCTCATTCATTCCTTGTTTTTATATATTTATTTTTACATTTCTTAGTTAACTGTTGAGAAAGTCTCATTGCTATCGTCATTCTATGAGTGCTATCGTCTATTCAGACATGACATCAAGTCTTCATGGTGTTGTTGTTTTTTGTAAAAAAAGAGTTTAATTCGGGGCTTGATACTGGTGAGCAGGCGATTGGTCATTCAGACAGCAGTTATGTCGGATTTCTATAAAGTGGGTGGCTTGAAATGGGTTTTAGTAAGGGATTGAGCTAGAAATGGTTTGTGCCTTTGTATCCTTTTCTCAATGGTCGTATCTGAAATGCTATGTCATGTTGGAATCTCTTTCAGTTTCTCTCTGGAGGTCAAATTCGTTCAGTCCTCGACTTCCGAGTTGTGCTGGCTTATGAAGTGATGCCATCACCACCGGCATTTTGGCTGGAAATGCCCTGAACTTCAGAGAAAGTTTGTAAAATTTACAATTCTTGGATAAGGTCCGCGGGCATTATGCGGATGGAAGGTGGATTCAAAAACCGACTCAGTTGAGGGTGGTGGATCGATTTTTTCTTTCTTCTTTTTACTTTCGCTTCTGCTTGAGGCCTCAACCACTGTCTAATTTGAAGGAAGTTTTACCGAGGGATACCGAATGTTTCTTCCTAGTAGAACTTGTTAACATGTCGTTTGGAATGGTGAAATTATGAAAAAGACGAGTTCATGACTCGGAGAAGTCCCAAGAGGATAGTCCTATGCTCTGGTTCGTGGAGAAATTCACATGATGTTGGTTTCAAATCGAATAATCTGGAGGTGTCCTAGGCACTTGCTAGCCCAGTCGACCGATTTTCAAATGTGCCTATCAATCATTGATCCTCAGTCCCCACTGGACTGACTGACTGACTGGCTGACTGTAGACACTAAGTATGGATTTGTACATTCCTCATCAGTCAGCTTTAGATTAATACAAGTACCTCCAGTACCCACGAGTTCTGCTGGTACATAAAGTGATGTCTTTGCCAGTATGTTGGCTGATGAAATGTGCGATCTGTCCTTGAACACATGTTCTTCCTATAGTGGTAATATGTAAGGTCATTCTATTGACAAAGTTTGGCCCTCACAAAGCTCTAGTTTGATGAATTTCGAACTTTCTTGAGCTTCTTCTTCTTCTTTTAGTTTCCGAAAATCTATGAGGTGGGAGTCTTCATAATGTTAGAATGGATACAAAACAGACTCCGTAGAAAGATAGTAGATCGATTCTACAAATCCGATGACTTTCGGCCATGTTTGAGGGCTCAATTGGAAACATTGCAGTGGCTTTTTGAGCCGCTGTCTAATTTCAGAGGTTTTACTCGTGCAGATGGGACTGAACGATGCTCACAATCTAGGAAAAGCAGTAGAGCAAAGTCAAAGCATCGTAATCAAATATGCTTCTACCGCCGTACCTTTGGGGATGACGCTCATATTGCCTCATTAAACTCTCTGAAGCAAATATATTCCTATTTAATAAGTGGCCGGGTCTGTAGCGGAAATGCGTTCGTTGGTGATTTGTCTCTGCATAATTCATTTAAAACTGTACCCAGGGTAACTGACCTCTGTTGGGTAGGCAGGAATTGGGGTGATTAATGTCTTGAGTCGATGACTCAAGTGGAGTGCATTCGGGGTAATATAAAGGCGAAAAAATAGTGAGGGCAAAACTAGTATCTGGTAAATTTCCTGTAAAATAGTGTAGTTGATGCACTCCCATCGGTTGCGACAGTAAACAAGGTCAATTAAATAGCAAAACAGACACTACTTTTATATAGATAGTAGAAAGGTGTGGACTAACCTCTACACAAACGTAGGCAGGTAGTTTAGCTAGTTTGGGTGGAGGGAGGGAGAGAGGAGCTAAGTTAAGAAAAAAGGTGTAGAAGGGAGAGAAGCTAAAGATGAGAACACTGGTGTTGGTCATGGTCGCAAATCTTGACGAAGAGGCAGGATTATACGCAACGATTTTGCCATGGTGAACGAAAACTGGCTAGTGAAGACTGATGGTTCAGCTGCGCACCTTAGTAAGCGTGACGACAATGCGATTGAATAATTACTGAAATAAGGAGACTACGAGGGGCAGCAAATGGCATCGATTCTCTGCGGTTGCTTTCTTTACCTAGACGAGTGACGCAGTAAATCTAGGAAAAGCGGCTCCTCCGCCTCAAACTTGAAGGCAAACTTGGGACAGTGCGGCAGAGCATTAGCCTTTGCTGCTCGTACTCCGCGTACTCCAACGAGCCTGATACTTCATCTGTGCACCTTTCGGACTCCCTAGAGCACTAATCCGGTCTCATCCTATTTTCCCCTTCCAACTCGAATTTGTGCCTTGAGGTCCGAGAGCCTACGTATATGGCCTATGTGCCAATGCATAGGGCCGTAAATGCATAATATTTGGGAAAAATAAAGAAATCATATTTATTCCTCCCTTTTTGTTATTTGGTGGGTCCGTTGTGACGTCCTTGTTGACATGAAGGGGTTTTTATCGTGAAGGATTGCACCTGTTGGTTCATTTTGTGTGTTGCAACCAAACTATCACCAGCTTTTCGACCGCTGTTCAGCAAGGCCTCTGCGGTGTTTCTTCTAATGTGGTAGTGATGCTCGTTGGTGGTCTGGCGCAGGAGAATTCAGCGCGCCTTCGTGCCGTCTTTACTGGACTGGCTAGTCCTATATGCCTGTTGGTGCCACAGTGACGGCGTTAGCAAATTCGCACCCTCTGGCCCAGTGGGGCTGGATAAACTGCTCAGTCGCCGCCACAATAACAACACGCATATGTGTAGCAAATTCCGACCAACGTATGCCCTTGCCGAAGCTTTCAAATCAGTAAGCAATAGATAATCATTGCCAAATATTCCGAGGCTTCTCTCTACCTTCCTACATCCTAATTACTCTCAAATCTTCCACAATCACAGCCTTCACGATTGATACGACAAATCGACATCTATGGGTTAAAGTCTCACGTAGAATTTGCTGGATCTCATTCATTGCCACAAGGTTGTACCCGTAAATACGCAACTTCTTCAAGGCAACTCTGAGTTATCATTGACGATGCTGAAGCTCCTCATCTTGAATAACTCTTAATGGTAGTCGTCGAAATATTGAAGGTAACTGTAGTGTACAAGGACAAGTGAAACTAGGTCACTGAAACAAAATGATGTTCATGCAAGTCGAACTGCAGCATTCAATAAAGAAGGTTGTTAAAAAAGTAAGTTAAAATAAATGCACAATGAGGCCTACTTCAGCCAAATTAATGAGCAAGTATTGCACTCCATTTGATTTTAGAGGGAGTTAGGGCTATTTCTGAGAGCCACCGCTGCCGTATTTGATTCCATCAGGCTGACTGTCTGTTCCACATCTTTCCGCCGATCATTTTGTGATGTAACTTTAAAATCGACTTGATCTTATGTCGATGAGTCGGTGACATTATTATTACTCCAACTGGCAATTAATTTTTGTTGGCCTTTTAGAGAAATGGTAATTAGACTTAGGTCGAGAGGACACATTTTCCATGAAACCATTTGTATGGTTGGTTGCCACCTTGGTCACGTCCAGCAAAATCTCGCTTTTGGCAACCAACTTTACTTCGTGCTACTCTTGCAACATTTGGGTCAATGTGATCGTTTCTAAAGGACACAGTTTACCCCTATCATCCAATTCATATATTCATCATAAGGAAGCCTGTGGACGCCATTCGGCTCTGCGATGTAGTATAAGTCAGAGTTTTGTTGACCCACAGATGCACTAGACTAACAGAATGCTAGATAACAACAAACCCCACTTAATTGTCCTTACTGATTTCCTCAATAATCCAATCCTGGCCTTTGAGAATGATCTTCTTGATTGTGTGCCTAACTGACCTGGGATAAAATTTGGTTAGTGAAACGTGCGTGTCCGTCGCATAGCTCCCTCTAGATGCCAGTCGTATCTGCCGTAGAAGTTGCTGAAGATGCGATCTTCATCGTTCTGTGGAGCGGCGGAACCACTCTACATGATGTGAAACTCTTGTTAGGGTATATTTACCTTATCAAACACATCACTAAGCGAGATGCACAAACATGTTACAACGATCTAATATCAATTAGAATAAATTTTGGATATATTTGCATGTAAATTGAGCATAAATTTTAATACAATTGTAAGAAGGTGCATTTGCAATGCCTTCCCCAATGGTAGACATTTTGCTTTATTTGCCTACTGATGATGCGTGAAATCCTCTTCTCCTTTATTAAAAATCGAATTTTTTAATTTTCATTTATTTTGCTTTTTCTGTTTTTAAAACAATAATTTCGTTGTATTTTCTGACTTGTTATGGGAGTTAGTAAAGTAACCACTTCTTGAAATCCATTTCAGTACATGTTTGCCTAATTTTGTTAATAATTGCGTGATTTTAGTTTAGCGCAGTGTGGAATAGAATGGGAATAGAAGTTCAACATTTCTAGAACAAGTTGCAATTGAGTTTTGGAAATTGGCTTGGGAAAATCGTGTATCGCAGCGAATTTCGCCTCGAGTGGGCAGATGCCGTTTTATCCACTCGATGGCCAGGAAAATTGAGCGCTACTACACCAAATACGAACCTGGTAGGGTTTATCGCCAGCTGCTTATACTTGCAAATATTTCTTTTCTAATAATATAATATAATAATTTTAACTAATCGAATCATTTAATCTTTATGAGCCTGAATCATCAATTTCCAAATATCTAAACGTGATTAATTTTGCACAAACATAATTGCAGATGAAAGGTGTGTGGCGTACGGCTACCAACTAATCGCATCCGACTACAACTCTCGATCAACCAACTACGGAGCGATTCCTGATCAGTAGAATTCAGATGTAGCCTATTTATACCCTCATACTCACATCCTAAAATACACACAGACACACAGACGCATACTTGGTCTAACGTGCATTCCGGTCTTACTATCTCTTGGTGCGGATCCCGATCTGATAGGGTTACATACCTTAGTGATATAGTTCGTTGTTTGTAGCAATCCGCTACAGGTGGTTTTACAAAATGCTACTTTCTAGTACTTCTCAGAAATGAATTGAAGATTGTTCCCATTTTTTAATTATTATTTTGATTTAAAATTTGATGTCTTGTGTCTATATATATATATGTAAATATTTATGAAAAGATTCTCGCAATATCTAAATGTGACCTGCTCTACCAAAGGGGATATTTATATTCTAGTGAAATGTGTATGCTGTTACTTTTGCTTCACTTAATACAATTTATTCAAATTCAGAAAGCAAAAATTACTGCGATCGTCTTGATTCGAAATTTGAAACAACTTGTGCTCATATAAACAATGTCATCGATTACTTAACAGAGGACCGATTGAAAGCGTATTTTCATATTTATTAAGATATTGTCTTGTGGTATAGTTTGAAAAAATAAGCAATCATTTCCATGAAATCATTAAATTGATTTAACAGCGATTACTGATTTTCAAAATTGTCGATGCTTCAAAAAGATGCCATAATCTAATATCTTAATTTTCATTAAAATATAATGGGTTTGTAACGAGTAATAAAACAATGGTTACATGCTTGCATTTCTTATATCTGAAAAAAATTGAAGAAAAACAATTTGTACTTTTGACTATTCCTTCAGTGAAGTGAAGAAGTGCCATTTTCTCTGACAAATCACCGTCGTTTACCACCTTTGGACAAGTCTTACTACCATCTTAAAATAGCTTTAGTCCCACACCTGCGTATGAGTAGATAATCGGCTGTGTCATGCAGGCAGAAGCCTCGTCGATTGACATTCTAGAGCGAACTAGAATAATATTTTCGTGACTTGGTTCTCTAGGAGGATTTAAGAAATCCGCCTGATCACTAATCGAATCACAGAACGCCAAGAAAGATGTCCCTTGTAGTCGCTGCACCTTTGACGGTGAGATGTGCTGCTCATTAAAGTCGCAGCAACTCATTAACCTGCATGCCTTTGCTTCATGAGTTAATGAAAGGAACTCGAGCTATTTATTTGGAGTTCCTCTACTTATCATTTCTTCCCCGTAATGATATTTCCATCGTCTTTCTACGTAGCGTCACTTTTGATGGAGTGAAGGAAGCAGCCTTTTAGCTGCGACGTTTGTCAACCATGTCCTTTAGCAATGTAATAACCCGCGCTTCTGAACAATCTGACTGAGTCGCTCGAGGTTTCGTTTGCAGTTCTAGTTGCGACCACATATTGAATTTGTTGCTTAAATCGAGACGAAGAAAACAGATTCTTCCTTGAGACCTAATGAAAAAAACTAGTGGATGGAGTTTTCTAATGGAAACAAAACTGAACCGGAACTCAGAGCAGAATTTTTTGACTCTACTAGTGCAGCGATGTTTGCTCCAGCCTCCATTCGATACATTCGAAGCAGGAACTGAAGAGGTACATTTCACCTTAGTATATGATGTGCAATACTAAAACTGCTTTATCGAATGTAAGATCCGCAACTGTTCAACGAATTTTGCATTTAATAAATAATAAATATGCCATTGTGGAAGCAGACGATTCTTCGTCGATTCCGTCAAGTTTGGCAACCTTAAATCCACGATAGCTGAGATCTGTCGATTCCCCATTTTGAAAATCTCCAATGGTGGACCGAAAATCGGGATCCGGTCATCAATTCATTCTGAGGTTTTCGTTTACACTTTCAAGTTGTCAGGTAAGGTCGCGAGAGGTTCTTTTACGTTATGCATCACCGCTGTTGTGTCCGAAGGCTTTTCTTCCTAAATAACGCCACTAATTACAAAGAATAATAGACCGCAGCTGTCAGAAAGCTTAGTAGCTACAAAGGTGTATTCGACGAAGTGAAAAGCGTCATAGCAAAGGCTTAAACAACGGAAGGGGAAGTAAATATGGCTCGTTATGATCGGAGATACTGCAGTAGGTAAACTCTTTAACATGTTGTTTAAAAATAGTTGTGTTGTAACTTAGACAGATTTATTATTCGACACAAGCCGGCGCACTCTTCATTTCTGGGTTTTGGGGATGTCTAACGTCTATTTGCTACCAGATGTAAATAATTACCTTGAAAGATGTTCCTGGGTGCAGTTGAACGTCGAACTACTCGAAGAAGTTGTGCTGTTTTCAGTAAGGAAAGCGAAGCTTTTAAGAGGACCAGCTTTACATTGTTCATTCAATTTGCTTTAAAACCGAAAAATGCAATTTGGGTAAATTAATGTAAAAATAAAGCAGAAGAGCTTCAGTTAAAAACACTAGATGTTCATTTTTGATTTTACGGAACACATAATTTTGATCACCTCGTAATTTTATCTGAAGCTTATGTAGAATAATCAGTCGCAAAATGAATTCGAAACCTGTCACGAATCACATCAACAAAAAGTCCTAAAAAAATTAAATAACAAAATCAATAAAAGAAAGAAACTGGCACTAAAATGACAAATTAAATTGTATAAAAATGAATAACTGAGTTTCTGGTTAAATTAACAAGCGATGTCTAAAAATAAAGTAATAAATTCCTTTACAATTGAAAGGATTGTCAAGTTGCTGTTTGAATTGTTAGGCTTTAATAAATGAAAAACATTTTAGAAAACGCCTAAATAGTTTAATTAATTGAGGAAAAATTGTTCGTTGTCAATGCTAATTAATAGGTAATGCGATTGTTTTAATAAGTGCTTTATATGACAACAATAAGCGTAATGCATTCGAGCAGGCATTAATAAACTTTGAGATAAGAGTGTCTTTTTAAAAAATAACAATTTGTTGAAAATCAGAATAAAAATCTTAAGAATATATGAATTCATAGACCATTTGCCATTTTCTGATAAAATAGAAAAAGGCTTATTTTCTTCGTATTTTCTACGAGAAAATGATGCTTGCTAAGATTAAACTGTGCTTAATAACACAGTATTTCATGTAATACACAAGTAATTTAACTCATTTTCTAAAAAGTCTATATCCATTTCAACTTAAATCAGCTAAGGTGAGTACAGTTACTAAATTGAATTAAATTTTACTTCACTTGACAAGTTTAAAGAATAAGATTTTAACATGATTTCATTTTGATAATTCTTTAGTTAAAATGTTTTATAACTGCAATTCTGAAAATATTAACATAATTAAGCAAAAATATGTACAGAAACGGATTTCAAGAAGTGGTTATTTTACTAACTTGTATAACACACCAGAAAATAAAACAATCGTTTTTTTTGAAACTGCAAAGGCAAAATAACTAAAAAATAAATAATGAGTTTTACTTTTAATAAACGGAGAAGGAGATTTCACGCATCGTTAGTAGTTAATTATTCAAAGTGTCAACCATTGGACCATGCGTTAGGACTACACTTTCTTATGATTCGATTGGAATTTAAAAATATATATGCAAACATATTCAAAATTTATTCTTATTGATATTAACTCGTTTTAGTAACTTGTGTTGCCAACAGATAAGATCTTTGGACCCAGATCTAAAAGATGAAGCCGCATCTTCAGTAACCTCCGCGACAGACAAGACTGGCAACTAAAGGGAGCCATTCAACGGGTATGCCCGTTCCACTTAGCAAACATCATCCTCAAAGCCGCTGGTACAAAACGAAGGAGATCATTCTCAAGGGCCAGGATTGGATTATTGAAGAAATCAACAAGCCTAAGCTGCGTGACTGCGGTGGTGCGGGTTTCCCACCAGTGTCAAGTGGAGTTTCATGCGCAAGACGAACGAAGGTCGGTAAGATGGCATCTCTCGACTGCCAAGATCGCGGTATTTGGCTGAAAACCTGACTAGGCCGCGATGTGGGCGAGCTTGGGACTTGCTAGTACCACGAAATCATCCAGCACGGCACGCACGCCCTTAGCGAGGGCCGTCTAGTGTACTCATGTGAAAAGTCCCTCTTCAGTTCCCGTTTCCAGTGCCTTAAAGTCGCTTTTGAGCCTACTACACCAATGTAAACGCTTTGGAAACTGTGTCGTCTTTGAGCACATCTGCAGTTTCTAATTGCAGCTACTCAGAGATGAAATCCAGCTCTCGTGTGCAGACCCCGGCGAGGAACAGTCTTATGGAAAATGGGTACTTTTCTGGGTGTCGATTGAGGAGCTCTACAGCGGCCATCCTCTCTAATAATTTCTATGGCATCACGATGAGCCTTTTGGTGGTGACTTCAGAGAGTGAAGTTGCCATTCGGAATTGTTAATTGCGGTGCTGGTCGGAAGGAATTTGACTCCCGGGTGCACGGAGAAAGAAGCACTAGTGATGGAGCCAGGCCTGCTGTGTCAGTGACTCAGTCTTTTAGCGTTGGTAGACAGAAATTCTATGGGAATAGCACAGTAAGATGAAAACAGCATTGTGTGGTGGTTTATAAGGAAACTCTAGGCTGGACAATGTCATCTACCACAGCCCATTTAGCATCCAATAGCCACTCACTTTACTCACGCAATTTGCAGTAGTAACCTACTCGACTATTGATTAAATCTCCAGAAAATAATGAGAATTACCATCTTTGAACACTTGCACTTTTTCTGTGTATGACTACACACTATGAGTGAAATAATGGGCGGACACATCGTATCTACTTAAAGACCCTCCATATATGTGGCAAATAGTAAACAAAATTGAATTTCTGCATATCTATCACTTTGGTGCCAATAAAACGGTGGGGATGCCTTCTGATTGGCTGAAGATCATGCGCCAAATCAGAAATGCCTTTCAACGGCTGAATAATGGCCTTTTATTTGGGCATCGTGCATGCCTTCCAGTCTTTGTTTATGAGTACTCCATCCATTCGAGTATTATCCGTTCCACCATCTTTCGTCCATCGCCTGAGTTTATCAGTCAGTGAGGAGTGGACTCCTCACTTTAGCCATGTTTGGAGCATGAAAAATTGAAACAACACCATTGCTGTCAAGATTGTGGCGGCAGAGGTTCCTGAGATGCTAACGTCGCAATTGCTCGATGCGTTATATGGCAATAGGCTTTCTAGTGAGCCGAAAGAACCCTCTAATTTCTGAACTGTCACAGGGTTAAGATAAGCAAAAGTGCTGTATATTTTACGAAAATATTCTTCCTGTCGGTTGAAAAAAATAAGGCGATGGAAAGCTTTTCCTCGGAGAGCACTGTTTCAAGCCGAACTTGAAACACATCATGGTACAAATTCATTCACCACATAGTTTGGCACCATGTGGTGAATTGCGATTTCCTATTAGCGAAACACTGCAGTGTACACCAAGTCAAGCGATTCGTCGGTTTCATTTAGACAAGCTTTGAAAAAGGTTTTTAGCCTCAATGCCGACAGCAGTTAGACGAATTTCTCATGTCCTCCCTTTTATTAAATAAATACCAACCAAAGGTGGCGCATACGAAGGACTGCTTTAGATTAGAAGGAAACGACAGCGCCATGCAATAGAATAACGTGGATTTGTGGCTACCCCACCGATAAAGAACGGAGAAAGCAACAGTTCAGTCTAACAAAAATCCTACATTTGATTTTGGTGGAGCTGATGAAATAACACAATGCCTTATGCAGAGATCCAAGGCGCAGTAACATAAGCATTGAACACCTCGAATATGCGGTTGTAAGGCGCAAAGCTCTCAATTGGATTACTTTGGACACTCTGCAGCCCGTGATTTCACCCACTATAAGAAAAAAACAACAAAATAACTGGGCGATTTGTTAAAAATATATGATAGATGGGCGAGAAGCCTCAGGGCACAGAGACCCACGGAAGACACGCCACAGTCGCTCGTCCTCCAGCAGGTGCACGGCGTTCTACACAACCACCACCGCGAAACTTCTCTGTCACCCCGAGGCTTCTGCGCAATCCACTTGCCCATGCTTCTTCCGCCAACTCCACCTCGTACATCCCACCATGTTCATCTAAATGAAGATGTGTGCATTACTGTTGAAATCGAACAGTTGAAAGGTGGAGCAAATGCTACTTTTGCTAGAGAAACGCGACATTAATCACGAGCTGACTGCTTATCAATGTGGTCCCCCACTCAGCGACCACCGGTAGCCCCTGTGTCCATCACCAAAGATCGATTAAAGCCGCCCACTGTCCAGACGTTGTCTGGGTGGTAGGTGAGTTGTGTGCTTTGTCAAGGCTCGGCTGCAACTTGGGCGACTTTGTGAGAGAGCGCTGGCGGATTCCATTGTCTGCTTTGTCAAGTCTGCATGCCTCAAGTGACGTTGAGTACTGGAGAGAATTATTCCATGTCCAATCTACGGCGTAACGAGTGGCACCAAGAATACAAATGGGACTTACTTCAATGCATGATTTGAATTATTTTTTAAATACTCTACGTAGTTAATTCCTTAGACGAAAAAATTATTTCGTCTGGGAGAAAGATTTATCTTTAATTATGTTTAACACATTAAATATTCTGGTACAATTTTCTATTTCACTTAGCATTTTGGTTAATATTAATGACAAACTAGTTATTTAGTTTTACTTAATTGATTCATGATTGATATTTCGGTTAAATGATGCTTTATAAATGTATATTTATTAAAGGAAACGTAATTATGATGGCATGAATTGCACTTTCATAGCATTCCGTTTCAAAGCCCAATTTTCTAAGCCACATTTACGTTGGGGAAGGCATTTAACTGAGCTGTTTCAAGTGCCAAAATGAGCGTGTCTAGGTTAAGCCCAACATCTTTAAGTCGAAATAAAAATGTTCCTGTTATATATTTAAAAAAATATCTCGTAGACTAAGCAACTTACGTCCAAGTGATAAATACTAACCTCAATTACAGAAAAAAAGAATAAATAAAACACAAAATTCTACAATTCAGATAAAACCCTGAAATTGTTTTTTTTTCATTTGTAATCTTTTTAAATAAGTTTTTTACTATGCCTTATGCTAAATATTAATTAGTTAATTTTCAATGGTGATTTAAAAAACCGCATTTAATTAATGCAAATGTAAGCGGAATACTTTTTAGGCGGTGGCGTAGTTATTATTGCATGCATCTTTTTACCCAGATGCAGAAAACCACCCAACTTTTGTCGCGGCGCACGTGATAATGACTAAAATAATGCGATATTGTCAAAGGACAATACTGTGAGGTTTCTAATTGATTTTAAATAAAATAAATGGAAATATTTCTATATTATCAATTAAGAAGATGAATGAAAGAGCGGGCAACTGGTGGTTGACCGCAAAGTGCATTGATATCTGCTACTCCAGCCTCCTATTTAACCCGTGTATATTTAATATAAGAAAGGATAAGAAATTAGGTGATTTTATACTTGTATAAAATCAGTTAGTAATGCAATTTTTGATTTATTTGATTGGAAAAGGCTACATCGTTTCGGCATGCAGAGGCATTTTTCAGAAAAATAAGTTCTGATTTTAAATAAAAGGTTAAATATGTAATCTTTCATTTAAAACACTACTGGAATAAAAGTGGTGGTTGGAAAAATCACAAAATTTAAATTTATTTTACATCTTTTTCTAAAAATAAATCAATAATTGAGTTTGTTAGCGTAGTTAAAAGAAATTTGCCGTTGTGAGAAGAACAATTTTATCCATTTTTAGATCGAATTAAAGTCAACTTATGATGGATTGAAATTTGTTCTAAATAAGAAGATTTATGACGATGCCGTCAATTTGAATAACATTAATCGACAGAAATTGCATCAGTGAGATTTAAAATCAGTTGCAACTCCAATGCATGGAAGTTTTGTATGCTGGGGCAAAATCACAATGTGGACATTGAAATTTATTAAAGAATTTTATCACTCAAGAAAAAAATAGATCTACGTCTGTCCTTTGACAAATTTACTCCTTTGACATATTTTGTTACATTCATTTTTTCTGCCCCGTTATAGCTAAATGTAAACGTTAATTGTTTTGCTTTCCTATTTAAGTGGCTTTCATTGATATATTTCATTTAATTTTGCCATTATACATTAATTTACCCTAATTGCATTTTTATGGACTTTAAGCATATGGACTGAACACAGCGAAGGCTTTGGTTTGCTTCATTAACATGAATGAGCCATATACCAAAAATACTTTGCCAAATTAATTTCAAATTTCATTTTACAAGAATGTTTTCCATTCTGGAACTTCGTTAAAATTACAGTTAAAACTAGTTATTTTAAAATGCTTGTTGTAAGGTAAATTGTGATTGGAAGAAATAGGGCCATTGCATGAATTTGGGTTAAAAGAGATTCCAGAGGAAAAATGTTAACTTGGAGAAGCCTGCTGCGTCAAACCTGAGATGGGCGATGTTCATTTTCACTAGAAGTCCTGTCAAGAGCGGACAGGTATTGTACTACTGAATCACAACTCTGTCAGATGAATTCTTTGGGGCCCGAAATGGGGCGAATGAAAAGGAACCATGAACCAGCTAAGTGTGGTTTTCCACAAAACAGCTAGGTTAAGCTGATCCTCTCAAAAGCTTCGCTTCTCTCACTGAAAACGGTACAATTACCTTCAGTAGTTCGACGATCAAATGCACCAAGAAAACTCTTTCTAGCTGCATATTTTCATCTGGTCGCAAAAGTTGAACATTGCAATAGCCTAAAACGATTAGTGCGTCGTCCTCCGCCGAAAAATAAGTCCGATGGTGTTGCAACACAACAATGTTTAATAAAAGTGTTAAAGAGTTGAACTACTGAAGTATTTGTGATTATAACATGCTATATTTGACTTCCGTTCCGTTGTTTAAGCCTTTGTGCTTCAGCAAATACTCGTTTGTAGTTACTAGGCTTCCTGACACTTGTTGCACAATAACCTACCATTTATAAACCGTAATAAACAATTCTGACTTAGAATTTGCTGAAATGTGGCAAATAAAATGAGAACTGTCTAAAGAAAGCGGTGAATGGGCTTGATGAGGTGCACTGAGCCTTGCTGAAGGTCCAGCATCCGACGAGATGTAAGAAAGATCGCCTCTATCGACCCAAGGGTGTCTCTGATTGGTAAGCTACTCCTCTTATTGCCCATGGATGGTTGAGCGCATCGTAGACAATGTCCTCATATCCCTCGACTGTTGCGCCTTCCCTTGAAGACAGAAAAGTAGCAGCAGCTGAGGGATTATTACGAATGATGGAAATAAGATGGAGATGGGAACACACTCCATCAAGTGGGTCGGTGACTAGTGGTGGCTAATAGCTGGGATGCTCCACTTACATCCGAAATGGATTCTAGGCTTCAGAAGGTGTTTAAACAGCGCATGATCTCTTTTCCGTTCACTATGTAGAATCGTTATACCTAATCGTGGTTTTTAAGAAGAAGCGGAGTGGCTGAAGCCTTGTGTGTATATTATGCTCATTGTCGAAGCCATCGACTTCCATCGCTCATATCAGGCGAGAGACTTCGTTTTCACTGACCAGCAGTTCGCAGAACTCTGAACCATTGACTTGCACAATCACGGTTTATCAAATAAAGAAAATTAATAAAAAACGGACCAGATAAATGTGCCTGATGGACATTTTGATTTCACCGACATGGTCGTTAACAGCTCCTTAAAATGTTTAGTAAGAAAAGTCTTCTGCTTGTTCATTTTACTCGAGATCGAAGTCCATGAATTCTCTTAGTTTTTATTATACATTTTTTATGTAAAAAAACACTAACGTGGTCCTAATTTTCTGGTTGGATTAGATTCAGCAGGCCAAAAGTAAGAGCGATTCCGTATTTATTTGGGGGAATATGAAGGAAAAATATTACTTATTTTAATAGAGAGCAGCTCCTTTAATCCAAAAAAGGTTATTTTAACGACGACTTTCATATAATTACCATTTTATAAAAATAAAGCAAGTAATTTCAATGCGTTTCTAATGAATGAAAAGCATTATTGATAAATATGATGGTAATTTGCAATTAGACAAATTATATTTGCACTAAGCTGTGACTATGAATTTCATAATGAAATAACACTCTTGAAAATTAAAACTTTATTAAATATAATAGGCTTTCTTGGTTCAATTTTCATTCAGGTTTCACAATAAAAATAAATGTGTATTCATTATTGTTTAAATTATTTACAAATCACGCATTTTTTTAATTTTCTGAAACAAATAAAGCTAGCCTCTATTGAAGGTGTTCTGGGTGTGTAAGGAAACTCTGCGTTATTAGTTTTCGATTTTAAATTTATTTGACATTTATCTTTTTTGAGCATGATTTGCGATTTCTTTTTTTGGATTCTGAACAATCAACTACTGTTTATGCTCCTAAAACGAAGCTTCATTCTCTAATATAATGAAAAATATTATGTGCTAATTTTGAAATTTTTTCTGGATTAAAAGTTATCTTGGCATGATAAAAATCGAGCAAGGACCTTCTGTTTTTGGAAAAAAATGTTTACGTTAAATTATTTCCTAGAAGGTCTATCAATTTCATTTAAATAACGCATTCTTCACGGCAGCAAGCAAAAAGTTATTATTAGTAATAATTAAATGATTTTCGTCAGAGCATTCACTATTTCTAAGTCAAAGGATTTGAAAATATTCTTAGGTCATTTATTACAAACCTGGAAACCTTCAAAGAAATTGAAAATTTAAGGAATTTTTGAATTATATATTCATTAAATATTATATTGCAGTGAATGTAAAAGGGTAAGTTAAAGTAAAATATGTTTTTATTCAAAATTAACATTTTTATTTAAGTCATAATATTGCAAGCATATAAACAATGTTTTATTACACGTTAAAAATTCACTATATGTTCATAAAAATTGCCATTTTAAATTACGGCATCTTTGTTGGAAAACGACAATTGTAAGAGTACATAACTGCTTTTAGATCAATTAACAATTTCATGGAAAAGAATGCTGAATTCTCCAAACTATATTACAAAACAATATTTTACTAATACGCTTTCAAACCGTCTTGCGTTAAGGTAATTGGTGACATTATTTATGACCACAATTTGTTTCAACTTTCAAATCAAAACCAAAAACTTAAATAAACAAAGATCACAGTATTTTATTTTATTAATTTAAAGAAAACTGTATTAAGCGAAGCAAAAGCAACAAAATACACATTTCAGTAGAATCTAAATATCCCTTTGGTGGAGCAGATCCCATTTAGTTTTGCGAGAATATTTTCATTAATATTTAAATATATATATACACAAAAGGTCAAATTTTAAATCGAAATAATAAACAAAAAATGGCAATAGTCTCCAATTCTTTGAGAACAACTAGAAAGTAGCTTTTGTATAACTATCTTTCATCTGTAATTATGTTTGTCCAAAATAAACCAATTTTATGCATTTCGAAATTGTTGATATAGGCTCATAAAGATTAAAGAAATTCATTTGTTAGAATAATTGCATGCGTTTTTCTTTTTTAGATAGTTCTCAATTTAGAAAAAAGAGATATTTGCAAGTATGAGCAGCGTTCTAATTGACATGATACGTGGGAAGCCGTTTGAAGCTTCAGGTCGTGCATTGTCCTGAAGTCTCAAAACTCTCCCCAGTTGTGCCAAGTGAGTTTTACTCATCTAGACGGGTTACAAAGATATCATCGACGTAGTCGTAAACGTCGTCGAGTTGCCGCAGCACTTCATCGATAATCCTCTTGAAATTTTGCGCAGCATTGCGGAATCCCAATGGCTTTCTCAAAAACCCAAATTTTCCATTTGGTGTTAAGACTGCGGTTTTTCGCAAGTCTTCTTTACCTACCCGCATCTTGTTTTGTCTTGACGGGGTCGATCTTGGAAACACCCTCATGACATGCAATGGGAAAGCGAACTCATGGATATGAGGAATTAGGTAACTGTAGAGGATCGTCACGTTATTCAGTGAGCCGCAGTCGCCACAAGGACGCCAATCCCCAGGTTTCGAACTGAGCACTATATGCAAAGGGAAAGCATGGAGGTCCGTTCGTGTTTACCTGGTGGACAGTTGCATCCGTGACTGGTCTTCTAGAAATCGGCGGAGTGGAGAGAGCAGTGGTTGTCTGGGTGGTAATAACATCAACCATCCCTTGTCCTGCATCTAGCCCCTTTATGTGATGATCTATGCCTAGACATAGAGCTGGGTCTAGGCCTACTAAGCTGAATCATTAGGCGTTCCAACATCCCCTCCAGTCGCGTTACACGGGCGTTGAGAAAGTTCGTTCGTGTTTGTTGCGTGGCAGGTCGGGATGTGTGAGACTTGGGCTATTTCACAAACCGTGTTCGATTAAGCTCTTGCCTCCATAGTTTAGCCAGCTAAACTTGCCAGGACAAGGAGCTCGAGAATGCATGGCACATTTTAAGGAACAGCTGTCTAATTGAATAATCACACACTTCTTCTAATATTCATTAAAAATTGTTTTCCATCAAGATTTCGTCAGCGGTTAAATGAATTTCACTTCTCACATGTTCTCAGTCTGGTTCTCATTTTGTTGTATCTTGAACTTTAAGTTTGCAGGTGCTCTCTCTTTCATAAAGTGGCGTCACGAAATCCACACTTTCTGCATTCCTAGGAATCAACTGAATCAGTTCTCGAAGGTAATTGGAGATTTCTCTTATTTCTGGTTACGAATATTCATCCTGGTATATATGGCGTTCTCACTAAGGTTAAGGACGTAATGCGAACTCAACAATACCAGGTTGAGGAGATTTGAGTTTGCATGGCTCGAACTGGGGGTTCAGTGTTGGCCATGCAGTGTCTCACCTCGAGTTTGGGCGTGGAAGTTATGGATGTGCTGTCAGTGGGTGTGGGCAAATGAATATGCCCCCAATTTGATTCCTTCTGGTCACGCTGCAGCCCGTGATTTTCGTTCGAACCGCCATATTCACCGAAACTAACATGGTTTCATTATTGCGATTTTTGAAGAGGTGAGAAATTAAACTAACATTGCAACTTGCAATAAAGAAACGCAATCTCAATCAGGAGCTTATTGTTAACTGGATAGATTAAAAGAAGTAGGGTGCAAGCGAACCACCTATGATCCACAATGATCCATTTAGTGGCAGTACGAAGTGCCAAGGATCCTCTGTGAAAGTGAATTTGCATGCGATTCGCGTCCATTGCCCCGTCGCTCCGGCTGTCATGTCAAGTCTTTCAAGATCGAATTCATTGCTGTCTTGAAAGCAAACGAAGACAGAACCTCTGCAGTAGCAAGCAGAAGTCCAACCTCTAACTCGAAGCATCGGCGCCATTGGTCGCCACGAAGTGACATCGTCGGCTTCACCGTTGAACTGCAGGAACTCAACTTCATCTAACGATTTGTCGTTCGAACCACCGATTGCGAGGAGTCCGGATCCAGGAACTCGCACTGCCGCATGGGAGCGTCGCTCTACGTGCATGGCCGGAGGAGGATCCTGTGTCTAAAGCGATTCAGGGCAAAAGGGGCTTCGGTGAGAATGGCAGTTAGAATGTGAGACTTGGTGTTAATGTGGGTCAGTGTGTGGGTTTGCGTGTGTGACGAACCTTGGGACGGCACGAGAAGTGCTTGGCACAGCCATCGTCCTCCTCATTTGCGCACGCAACACGTCCCTGCAATTGACAAAGAAGCCAATTTCACCTGTTCTGTTAGCTACATCCACACACACACCAATCTCAGCTCGTTCTTTGTATTTTAGAAATTGTTACTGTCATGTAGTTCCACAGAAATAAAGAGAAGAGGAGACGCGTCTATGATCAACTCACTTGCTGGATGCGGGCATGGCAAGGAAGGTTTCGTCGAAAAAGAAATCGGCCATTTCACTGGGGGAGACGCCTTCGAAGTTGATGAGAGCCACGAGGTCAGGGAAGGCGTCCGTGCGCAGCTGCTGCATCTCCCTGTCTGGCGCTGCGTTCACCCACGCGGCGAGAGCGGAGACCTTGGAAAGAGCCGACAGCCCACCCGGTCTCTCGTCGGACAGAAGACTCCACAAACCCGGTGCCTCGGTCACCTCCAGCAGGAGAGGCTCGATTGGAGCCCTGGCAAAGTGCGCCATCATCGTGGGAACGCAGGCCCGCAACAGCTCCTCATCCGAACTCCAATTCGCCGTCTTCCACACTTCTCGCACATTCGCTTCACTGATGCTTTAGAAACACCAGATGTCTGTGTTCAAGGCATGCGCTACCCTCGCTTTCTCTATTCTCCTTCACCCAACTACTACTTATGCACTACTGCAATAATCCAACATTTTATCACAAAAATCTATTTCAAAATGAATAAAAGACATTTTACTGAGATCCATTTCAGCAATAAGATGGAAATACACTCGCAGTTCTGCGTACAACCTCTATTGCTAGAATCTACTAGAACCTATGTGTCTAGAATGCATCGTGGGATGGGAAAAGGCGACTTACCGTGGACAGATGAAGCTTCTGCACCACTCAACTATCTCGCCACAGTTGAGGTTCTGTCCCAACAGAAGTAACTTCAGGACAGTGTCCTCAGTCACCTGCAATTGTGTTCCGTAGGCGTAGTCGATGACAGCTTCGACAGCCCTAACAATTTTACCAGGCATTGCACGGTGAATGCCATATAATAGAGACAGAGTGTGGTTTTGCAATGGCGCAAGTACAAACACAACCTACTCGGTAGAGTAACGACTCAAGTTGATTCGTTGGCTCCTCAGATTGTCGCAAAACAGCTTCCGCAGTACCGGGAACCGCGCCTCTACCACCCACCGGTGTGCCCGAATCACTCCGCCTCCTGCTATCTGAACCTCGATGTCGAGATCAAGGTATTTTCCCATCTCCCTCAGATGTCGCTGGTAATCAAGACACGCATCGCCGGCGTGGGCATTTTCAAGCACTTCTGATGCAGGCAATTTGGGGTGACTTTCCATGGCACTGGAGAAGAAACGGCTTCTCGTTAGCAATTTCTCCCTCGTTACCACGCCCTTGTACAGTTGTCACAAGCATTCCCTGACAAGCCTCAAGGCCAAATCGAATAGAGTACTTCACTTAGAAATTACATATTCTCAGCCGTTCGCTCCGATGCCAGTTAGACGTGGTGGCCTGGTTAGTGCCCAACACGCACATAGCACAATTGAGCAGTTTGCACTAGCGCACTTCATGCAGATCACGCATTTCCCCACTTCTCATCAGCATCTCTACAAGCCAAGCATCGATTTGGCTCCTCTATCCTTCTTACTATGGGCACAGATTTTCACTAACGAATCCCGAATACGTCCTTAATCGGCCTGAAAGCTCCATTTGGTCTGGTTAGCACCGCGGTGCATACGACTTCTCTCAGCCCTCCTATCTAAACAAGTTTAATGGATGCCATTCACGCTTCTCTCGATGTCGTCTATGTCGTCTAACGCCGAATTATGCTCCTTCCGTCCAGCGGTCCTTGCTCTTCTCTCTACTCCCATTGACAGCACAACCACAACTCACACACCCAAACTCAAGGTGAGACACTGCATGGCCGCCAATGAACCCCCAGTTCGAGCCATACAAACTCGAATCACCTCAACTTGGAATTGCGAAGTTCGGATTACGTTCTTAACCTTCCGTGGTCCAGTTAGTTTGAACGCGTTATATACAAGGATGAATATTCGTAAGCAGAAATAAGAGAAATCTGCAATTACCTTCGAGAACTGATTCAATTGCTTCCGAGGATTGCAGAAGTTGTGGATCTTGCGACGTCACCTTATGGAAGGGAGACAACACCTACAAACACCAAGCAAAATCATTGAAAACTCGTTTTTACCAAAATAAAACAACGAAACAAAAGTAGGAAAACAGGTGCAATCACTTCATGAAACCCACTTGCTGATCGCTACTCGGAGGAGCTGTCCTCAACCACAAAAAGCGTAGTTCGGTTTGAAATGAATCGCCCGCCTTGTCACTTCAAGATGCAAAGTAGGGAATTTTAAGAAAACCTACAATCACCCTTATTTGATGAAAATTAGTATTATGGTTTAGTATTAAATAAGAATATATTTCTCTTGTTTTTGTCGTTACCGTTTAAAAAATAATGCTTTAACCTCGAGGGAATTGTGACAAATTTTTTTATAAATAGTTTAGTTAGCTGAATTATTATTATATTTCGTTATTTTAATATATTTCTTTATTATAATTTTTGTACTAAAAAAATATAAACATGGTTAAACTGGAAGTACGAAGAATGTAAAGCAAGCACCGAAGTACGCCTGAACCTGTTTCTTGGAGCCGGTATTTACGTCGAAGCTTCGACATGGAATGATGCTCTCCAGTGCTCAGCGTCACGTGAGCCATGCAGAAGTGATAAAGCGGACAATGGAATCCACCAGAACTCTCACACAAGTTGGCCTAAGTTGCAGGCGAGCATTGACTAAGCACACAAATCACCTACAAAGCATCCGACACATCTCCCATTCAGACGCAACGTCTGTAATGTGGGCGGCTTTAATCGAGCTGTCTCGATGGACACAGGGACTGAGTGGGGAATGAGCGCGAGACATTGGTACTGCGACTTGCATTGAGTGGTTGCGTGAGGAAGACGAAACGTGCTACAGAGGACACCGTGATACTTTCAAGCGATGTGTCTGTGCCACACACGTCGTAATCGAGACGAAGAGAACCCTAATAAATGCCTTTCGAGTACTGGTGGTTCAATTCCGAATAGAATTCGACGAAACGGAGAGCCAAGTGAATTGCTAGACGATATATCAGAATATTAGAAATGGCAAAGAAGGGAGGAATAAATAAAGGAAACATTCAAAGTCTCCACCCTGTTTAAGTACCTCTCATCAACGTCAAAACCAACCTCTCCAGTGCTTCCGCGTAGGACCATTTGATAAGTCTTCCTATGCTTTCAAGCAGGATTCCTCTTTGTGAACTCGATGTGATGGATGAATTGGATTTCCATGAAGTACACTAGCTGCCAAACGACGACAGCACTTGTGCACATCAGTCCTGTGTATCCAGAAGAGGTGCAAGTAAGGGGAGGGAAACACACAAGGAGAGCACGAAGACTACTCTCCTCCTACCCAAAGGGAGACAGAGACAATTTTTTACCGAGAGAGCCGCTATACATGATAGGAAGGTCCAAGTGCAGTCGGTATCTCCTTCTTAGAAGAGTCTGATACACATTTGAGGCGACTGATGTCATTCGCAACACGGGATTGAAGAGTGCGAGGCAGCACCGTAATAGTCCGACTCCGCTAGTCCCTCTCTGTGAGAGATTAAAACTTAAGCAAATACGTTTACGTCTACCTCGTTTATGATTGGTGTCGATGCTCCAGCAATTTTGAAAAAGATTTGTTTTGCAGCGTTTAGTTTCTGTTTCATTAATTTTCTTAAATTGATAAAGCGTGCTTGTGTCAATCAACGGTTACGAGAGTTGTGCTCATTTTTGGTCAGTGAACACGAATTCAGTAGCCTGAAATGAGCCATGGAAGTCGATGGCTTCGACAATACGCACAATACGCAAAGAAGGCGTCAACCACTCCGCTTCTGCTTGCAAACAATTCGACAAAGTGAGCGGTGTTTGAACACCTCCTAAGACTAGAATCCCATTCGGATGTAAGTGGGGCAACCCAGCTATCAACCACCACTAGACACCGACCCACTCGACGCGACATCTCAGCCTACGTTTGTGTGCCCATCCACGTTGCATAAAATGTGAAAAATGATCGAATGATTACCACCTCCTCATTTGCTCCTCCGTTTTCGTTCCATCTTATTTCCAACATTCGTCACAATCCTCCAGTTCTGCTACTTGCCTTTCTTCGAGGGAGAGGGCAACAGTCGGAGGGGTGTAGGGATTTTGTCGCAGATGCGCTCAACCATCCAATGGCATTAGGAGGAGAGGCTTACAAATCGTAGACACGCTTGAGTCGATAGAGGCAATCATGGAACATGTTATGATTATTTCAAACCTGTCGTCCATTTATTGTCCATTAAGTGAGCGGTTTAACACCAACGAATGCTAGGCGTAATGTCTAGAGGTGATGTCTCATAAGAAATGATGTCGCCTCTGAAGCAGAGATTGAAAAAAAGACGTCCTCAGCAGAGCGCAGGTCTGGCTGAGAGTCGAAGATGTCTGAGAGGGACGGTGAGACTCTAAATTGAATTGTTAGAAAGGATCGCAAGACCACGGCTTCTAACAACAGAGCGGGGCTCAAGAAATATCAACAGAAATCGACTTTCAGTAAAACTGTTCCCCCTCGAGAGCTGCACAAATCTGGGTATATTGCGTTGCAAGAACTGTGCATTGTGGAGGTCATCAACGCCATTTTCCATGATTATATAACAGCTTAAATTGTTACAGATTGGCAAAAGGATCATTATAATGAAGTTGAGCATCTCATCTGACCACCACCACCACCACCAACACAATCAGTGACCACTTCAACCTCGTTGCTGGGAAGCATTTATATCCGACTAAAATAAATGTAGAAGGTTTGCCTAAAAGGCCCTTGGACTCACCAATTCACAAATCTTATGAGAATTGGAGCAAAAGGTGTATTTTTTAAGGTGTTTCTACTATTTTGTCCAACCTTATTATATAAGTACAGATAATCAGCTGGGTCATGCAGGCAGAATCTTCGCAGATGGAAACCTTACAGCCAACTGGAATAATGACTTCGTGGCTTTGCTTTCTGCGAAAATACAAGAAGCCCTCCTGATCATTAATCGAGTCACAGAATGACAAGAAAGAAGTCCCTGGGTGTCGCAGCACCTTTGACAGGCGCACGTTTCCCTCGTCAGCGAGATGTGCTGCTTCTTAAAGTGGACCGGTATCTCCTCGCAGCAACCCACTAACCTGCATGCCTGTCGCTTCACTAGTGAATGAATGCAACACGAGCTAGTTTTATTGGAGTTCCTATAGAATAGCACTGCATGTCATAACGAGTAATTTTGAACTGTCTGACTGAGTCGCTCGAGGGTCCGTCTGCAGTCCGAGTTGCGACGATATATTGACTTTTTCCAATCAAATCGAGACGAAGCAGTTTCGTCCTCGAGGTGTAACGGAAAAGTAAGGGATTGGAATTTTCAAAAGGAAACCAAATGAACCGGAACTCAATGCAGTGATGCATACTCCAGACTCCATAGCGACTTTGAGACACTCGAAACGGGAAGTGAAGATGGACTTTTCACCTGAGTGCAAGAAATGGAAAACTACTATCGTTTAATCAAGTGTAAGATCCGCAACTGTTCTAGAATGTATGCATTTTATAAATAATAAATTATCCATTGTGGAAGAAGACGATTCTTCGTCGATTCCAGCGTGTCTAGCGACCTTGAATCCACGGTAGCTGAGAACCGTTTCATCAATATCTTGGAAATCTCTAAAGGTTGACCGAAAATCGAGATCTGGTCAGAAAATGTCTTCTAAAGACTTCGTTTGCACTTCTAAGGTGTCAGGCAAGGTCGCGAGAAGTACCTTCACATTATGCATCACCGTTGTTGTGTCTGAAGGCTTTGCTTCCTAAATAATACCACCCATCGCAAAGATTAATCGACCACAAGTTTCAGGAAGCAACTAGATGTAACTAGAAACCTATGTTCGACGAAGTACAATGACTTAAAAAAGGAAGGGGAATCAAATATGGCAAGGTATAATCAGAGATACTGCAGTAGGTTAACTCTTTACCACTTTGTTTAAATAAATTTTTTTGCAACAATATCATATCTGTTGTTCGACAGAGGGCGACACACTAATCATTTCTGATATTGGAGATGTCCAACCTTTATTTGCTACCAGGTTAAAATAAGTAGCTAGAAAGATGTTCCTGGGTGCAGTTGAACATCGAACTACTCAAAGAAGTTTTGCTGTTTTCAGTGGGAGAGGCGAAACTTTTGAGAGGATTAACTATGCTTCGCCGTTTTGTGGAAAACCACACTTAGTTGGTTCAAGGTGCCATTTCATGCGCTATATTTTGTTCTCCAAACAATTCATCTGAGAGAGTTGTGACTCAATAGTACACTCCATGTCTGTTTGGATGTAGCCTTCGCTCTTGACAGGATTCGCATCTCAGGTTTGACGCAACAGGCTGTTCCAGGTTGACATTATTTCTCTGGCATCTCATTAAACCCATACTCATGCAGTAGGTCTATTTCTTCCAATATCCATTTGTCTTACAACAAGCATTTTTAAATATCTGGTTAAAATTGAAGTTGCAAATGTAATTTTGACGAAGTTCCAGGATGAAAAACATTCTAGTAAAATGAAATTTGAAATTAATTTGGCAATGTATTTTTTGTGTAATCTTCAATTTTGCTAATTTAATGTAAAAATGGTCATTTATTTTTCATATGATGATGCTTGCCAAGGCAAGACTTTGTTTGTAAACAGTATTTCATTTAACATACGAGTAATTTAACTCATTTTTTAAAAAGTCTATATTCATTTTAACTTAAATCAACTAAGGTGAGTGCAGTTATTAAGTTGAACTGATTTTCACTCAATTTGACAAGTTTATGGCAAGACCAAAGAAAGTTTTTAAGATTAGGTTTCTCGATTTAAAATTCTATTTAAAACTAAATTCTGCGATTTTCAACAAAATTAGGTTAACATATGTACTGAAACGCATTTCAAGAAGTGGTTACTTTAAAACTTGTAAAGCAATCCAGAACGTACAAGAACATTGTTATTTTTGGAACTGCAAAAGCAAAATAATTAAAAAATAAAAAAGAGTTTGATTTTTATTAAAATGAGAAGAAGATTTCACTAATCATTGGTAGTAAATAGGGCAAAATATCAACCGTTGGGCCAGACATTAGAAATTTCTTACCATTCGATTAAAATTTATATTCTGTTTGCATGCATGCATATTCGCAATTTATTCTGATTGACATTAGATATTGATTGATATTAAATCGTTTCAAATTTTTTACTGCCAGCAGGTAAGATTGTTAGACCTGGATCTCACCAGGTTTGCGCATCTCGCTTAGTGATGTGATGATAATATGAATATACCATAGCAAGAGCTCCACGTCGTGTTGAGTGGTTCCGTCGCTCCACTCAGAGATGAAGATCACATCTTCGGCAACCTTTACAGCAGACACGACTGGCATCCTAAGCGAGCCATGCAACGGGTACGCCTGTTGCACTAACCAATCATCTTCCCCAGGGCCGCTGGTAAAAAACCAAGGAGATCAAGTCTAGGCTGCGTGACCGCGTGGTGAGGGCTCCCCCACCGGTGGTAAGAGGAGTTTCATGCTCAAGCCGAACGACGGCTGGTAAAATGGCATCTCTCGACTTCATTGTCACCAGCCAAGACCGCGGTATTTGGTTGTAAACGACGATGAGGCGATCCTTGGATGTTCAAGGACAGCGAAATCATCCGCTATGACCCTCACGCCCTCATCGAGGGCTGTCCGGTGGCGGGAGTCGGCAACCTGGCACAAGCCGCCTACATCTACCTACGTAGGGAGTGCTACAAAGAGGCCTGCATGCTACAGGAGGCCATAAACGAGGCCATTTGGGCGCAACGCCTGAGGCTCGGGCTACGACTTTGACGTATGCATCCACCGCGGTGGCGATGCCAACGTCTGCGGTGAGAAGACGGCGCTCATTGAGTCGATTGAAGACAAGCGGAGAGTGGTTCACCTCCTTCGGCAGGGAGAGCAACCACGGCACGAAGCTCCACAACATCTTCCGTACGCCAAGATGACCCAGGTAGCCATTCTTCGAGTTAATGTAGGGTGTAGGAGTGTATTTACGGGGCCATTAACTAAAGCGTGTCCTAAGCAACTTACGTAAATTGAAAATGTGGAAATAAATTATAAAAAGAGTACGAAAATAAATTCTAAAATTATGCCTTACGCGAAAACCTCATTCTCAAAAACTGAATTTTTTATTCTTGCTTCTTATAATTATAATAACAATAAATAATATTATTAAAGCGGCATCGTAACCATTATTACATGGATTTTTCTACTCACTTGCAGAAAACCACCCCAATTTTGTCGCGGCGTATTTGATAATTGCTATAATGATACGATATTGTTAAATGACCAAACTGTGCGGTTTTTAGTGGATTTCAAGTAAAAGGAATATATATTGCAATAGCATGAGTTAACAAGTAGTAGGGAAAAACGTGCAGCTTGTTAGCCGTGCAGAATAGAAACAATTTTTTGAAGTCAGTTAATTGCTGTTTTGGAAAAAAACAGAATGCCTTTCAAAATAGCACTACCCAGGTTTAAACGTTTACCGTTGCAATAATTTAATAAAAATAATGAAATTCAGCTTCAAAAAATGGAATTATTGAGAAAAATGCTTAAAAACACATGTTCAAGCATATACAAGTGTGACCATTAATACGGCATCTGTGACTATTATTTAACTACAATAAATAAATTGGTAAGCGGAAAATGGTTATTTTATGTTTTAAAATTTGCAGCTTATTAAAAATTACCATAGTAAAACTCACCATTCAATTCAAAACTTGTAATCATCGAGTAGACTTGTGCATTTCATCTTTAATTTAAGTAAATTAAATTATACAAAAGCATGCAAAAAGCCTACAATTATTTAAAGAATCTAATTTTTGTTTCAAAAGTTTAACTTAGCTTTTATCTAAATATTTTGTGATTAAATTCCTCAATACGTTTCTCGATCAAAAAGAGTCCAAGCGCATGGTCGGTTATTCGACATTCTCTTAACTGGCGTCATTATAGGTTGCCAGTTTGACTACAATAAAATTGAGCTCTTTTTGCCAGATTTATCGTTCAAGGCGCATTTATTTCCCAAAAATATATTGAAACATTTGTTTGCTAAGAATGTTGCTTTTCGATGTTAGAAATACTGGTTTCTAATAAAGACGCATTTCAGGTATCCTAAAAAACTGGAGGTCATTTCAATTTGTCTATAATTTTCTTAAATTTACCTATTTTGTGTAAATATTTTCATAAAATACTTTAGTTAGCCTCTGAGTCATTTAGGTAGTGATATTATTTATCGCTGAAACATTATTCTAAAGACAAACTTCGAATTTTTAGTGAACGTCGAACAGATTACGAGGACCTCGTAGTCCTTTGCTTTGGCTCGAAACGGCAATTTGTGTCGACGGTAAAGTTTCACCTTTGCCTGCTCCATCCAGTAACAAATTCAGTGCCGGCAGTGAAGCGATTTACTGCTGTTTGTATCAGGAGTTAACGGGGCACTGGACACATTAAGCTCTTTTGTTTAACACATTAAATATTCTGGCAAAATTTTATATTTCACTTAACATTTTAGTTAAAATAAAAACAAACCTATTATTTAGTTTTATTTAACTAATTCATGAATGGTATTTCAGCAAAATGAAATTGTATAAATGCATGTTTATTTAAGGAAACGCAATTATGATGGCATGAATTGCACTTTCGTAGCCTTACTTTTCAAAGCCAAATTTGTAGGCCACATTCACGTTGGGGAAGGCATTTAACTGAGCCGCTCCACGAGCCAAAATGAGCGTGTCTAGCTTGAACCCAAAATCTTTTAAATCGAAATTTAAATGTTCCTGTTATAGATTTAAAAACATTCCGTAGACTAAGTAACTTACATCCAATTGATAAATCCTAGCCTCAATTCCAGAAAGAGAATAACATAAAACACAAAATTCTATGATTAAAAAAAGCAAAAACTAACTTTTTTCAGTTTTGCTGTTTTAAACAAGTTTTCTGTTACTTATGCGAAATTTTGATTCTTTGGGTTAATGCGGGTTGTTTTGTTCTCCTAATTGGAAATGGCCTGTATGCAGTTTTCAATAGTGATTTGAAAAATCTCATTTAATTAATGAAAATTTGATCGGAGCCTTTGCTTTGGCTGAAAATGACATTTTTTGTCAACGGTAGAGTTTCACTTTTGCCTGCGCCATCCAGTAACGAATTCAGTTCCGGCAGTGAAGCGATTCATCGCTGTTTGTATCAGGCGTTAGCGAGGAACAGGACACATTAAGCTCTTTTGTGATTGTTGAAACGATCAAATTCACTATATATTTTATAAAATTATATGATAAATATATATTTTATCTGTGATATATTATGTATATATGCATATATAAAGTAGCATATAATGTATATTATTATATAATAACGAAACTGTTTGTCACAAAAAGGTCCATGTGCATATAATTCTAACAAATAAATTAGAAAAATCTTCAATTTTGCAAAAAGCAACTCAAGAAAATTAATTTTTATTGAAGTAGTGTACTAATTAAAATGATTATTTACCTTCCTCCGTTTTGAACGAAAATAAACGCATTATATCACAATTATTTTTATTTGTTTATTTTCTAAGCAGTTTAAGTTAAAAAAGGCAAAACATATTCATTTTTAAAAGTTGGCAAATCACACACATATGATATGAAATAGTGTTTGAGTAGAAGCGAGTTTAGGAAAATCTCGTCAATCTATATGGCAGCCTGCCTACCCACAATTGGCCTTTGGCAGCCACGTCAGATTTTCACTAAATTGATGCCTCGTCTGATGCTGATGAAATGTTATTTTGCCTGAAATCGGGCAATGGAAATATTGCACAAAGAGATAATTTCAGTTTGCTTTCTCTCCAGATTAAAAATGGTAAATTTTTACGCATTATAAACCGATTAATGTAGAAGTGCGTTTATTCGAACGAGGACTATCATTAACGTTGAAAGCCTTAAATATGTTTAAAAGCAAGTGGGTCAAATAAATTATTAAATGCATAAACTTTTTGAGCAAATGCGCACTCCACGTTGAATAAGAGGTAAACAATGCGAAACGATCAACTTCAATCAGGTACAGTATTCGATTTCAGGTCGGGTAGCAATACGTGTGGAACACTATGTTTTTTAGTTATGATTTTCACCAAAAGCGTCACAATGTGTTGCTATTAGACTAAACAACAAAATGTACTATCTTTTTATAAAAGCCGTGGTTTATTCCGATGTATGATGTATTCAGGTTTATCCGATAAAATTAAAATATTTACTTAAAAAACTTTTTACAATAATGGAAAAGCAGAATTTTTGCCAAAAAATTAAAGATTAAATCCTATTAAACATTCTGACAACTTGTTTCCTTGTGTGTTATGAAAATATAAATTATGGCATTTTTCATCCAAGTGCTACTACTGACCTGTAGGTGGCTTTTCATGAATAAAATGAAACCGTAATTTCCCAAAAATTCTTAGAATAAAATATATTTTTTTACTTTTGCATAATAAATATTGAATTATCAAAGTAGACTTTGTTCATTTCGATGCATTCTAGTGAAGAAAATTTAAAAACGGCCATATTTATTTTTATCGCCCCCATAATCATCTGGCACTTTTAAAAGTAAACCTTAATTTATACAAATTTATGGCATAACATTACCTGATCAAAATGTAACTACTGTCACATTCGAAAGATTGTAATTCGCTGGATTTTTAAAACCTGCAAGTCAAACAATTGACTCGAACACTAAAACAACGCTACGGGACAGAGAAGGAAGGATTAAGATATTTTTATGAAACATCAAAAATCGCAAATTTGGGAAAAATGAGGAAATTCCAGTGATGAGCCTAATATTAACATACAAAACAAATATAATTGCGGATTCAATTTCGGTAACCATAAATTTACGAAAGATATTAAAATGTGTGCATTTATTAATCATTTGTAAGAATATATTTGTTATACTTTGTGGAAAAGATAGTATTATGCCCCACAGAATACATTAAATGCTTTTTACATCAAATTCGGGTATTTAAAAAAATTTTGGAAGCGTACAATAT
Source organism: Anomotaenia brevis (assembly GCA_030710315.1). Taxonomy (NCBI): domain Eukaryota; kingdom Metazoa; phylum Platyhelminthes; class Cestoda; order Cyclophyllidea; family Dilepididae; genus Anomotaenia; species Anomotaenia brevis. The sequence goes on from JAUOZQ010000370.1 coordinate 42,724, forward strand.
CATGCAAAGAGATTTCAGTTTTCGTTATTTACGCTGTTTCCTAGGTTGGAATAAGTAACCGTATTTATTTTTTTCAAAAATGCAAAAAAATTCAGTTTTATAATTGAATTAAGGTAAATGAAACCCAAATTTAAATATTTCACCAGGCTATTTTAATTAAAGAAAACTGATTTTTTGCATTTTATAAAAAATGATTTAAAGCATACATAATTGAAATTTGTTGTAGTTTTAGTCTTCGATTTATAATAGTTGATAATAATTAATAACTTATTTTTTGCACAGATAATGAAAACAGGTTTCTAAGGACAGAGGAACAAAACGTCTTTAAAGATTACTTTAACGTTTGACAGATATTTTATCTTTCAAATTCCAGAAATGTTAGTTCACAGAAGGACGAACGTTTACATATGCCACTATTCTTGATAAGAATGCATACTAGTTGACACTGATTACTTAAGGCTGTATTTATTTAATTTTCGCTCATTGGGTCATGTTTTGAAATATTTCAAATAATACTGTTTTCACATAGCAGTGGGTTAAAAACAAATACTCCATCGTTTTCGTCAGAAGTACTAAAAGTGACACAAGTGGACAGACTTCCGTTTTTGCGCCGTTTATTTGGCTAATTAAATCTGTCTTTTTAGGGTGAGCTCGGTTACAATCGTGATGTCGCCATGAAAGTGATTTAAACAAGGGCATTTCATTATCCCATTCTTTGCAGTTCTTCTGAGCAAATATCGAGGAATGTGAGAGCGAAAACGTGTGCCAATTACATTCGCATTTCTCAACAGACAAGGCTGCAATTGTATAACAAAGTTTGACTTTGAGATTCCGACAAACAAACTTATTACTTCCGTAAGACACCTCTAAATCGAAAGCGTTTCCAATATTTAGATGGCATTTAATCATTTTCTGCAG
>JAUOZQ010000371.1:0-43516 GCA_030710315.1 Anomotaenia brevis
ACTTAGAATGAACCCCTAAAATGGAAGTTCTGTTATACTACACCAATGAATGTGTTGCTTCCTACAAAATCATGCCGTGCCTCCAAATAGACGAGGGATGCAGGTACCTAGTGGAGGAGAGTGCAGTCAAACAGACGGACTACGCGGTGAGTAGCTGGATAGCCAAGAAATGGGACTCCAGTGTTGTGCCCATTCTCGGTAAGGTCGTGATAAGTGGCTTCGTGACGCTGGCACTGCCGAAGGATCCCCTTCACGCCCTCGCATTTGACTGCGCTTCTGCTCAGTCGGAAGGTCGAGACCTCGGGCTGCTCTCTGCTCTTGGTTACCAGAATCTGCTCAGTGCACGAGCACTCCTTGAAGGATTCGTGCCAGACATGCTCATTAACCTTGGACGCATGTAACTATATGCTTTATGGAGTTGCGCCTGCCACACGAGACTAACTGTCACTATGCGCTCTACCACCTGCTTTAGAATGATGCTACAGTCCTTTCAAAGCGTGGATTTGGCTTCAAAGCTGCCAAAAGATGAGGCATTGAACATCCAGTACGCAGAGGTTAGTTTGAGTTGTATTCCTCAGTTAAGACAAATATCAAACACACCCTCAGAGGTTCACGGTTGCAATTTCAGATTCTGCTTTGGATTTTAGGAAACCAGAGAATTGATTGTCTCAATCAACAACTTTGACGAAGGAGTTTTCAATGATCCGATTTCGGAATTCTGAACAAGTCTGCGTGAAAAACCGAGGACCATATAAGTGGAATTTCTTCGCCCAAACATTTAGTCAGTACAATCCGACTTATCGATCACTGCTGGGATGAGTCATTCTCTTGCAATAATTGTTAGCTTCCAAAATTACAAAGATATCTAGTATTAACCTGTGACTTCTTACAATAAAGGCTACTTGCAAAACACTTTTCGACAACAACTAAGGCGAAGTTATCAGTACCCCATTCAAGCAGTACCTATGTGGTAACTGTGGAATTGAGATGAGCTCACAAATGATACATCAGTTGAAAAAGTACAACTCCGAAATATTCAATTACCTGAGCTGTCGGTAGTCTTCACGACGATAGGCAGGCATTCAAGATTTCAAAGTGTTATGGAGCCGTGTAGTGCATTATCTGGTGTAAACCAAATACCTGCCCACTCCACAGCACTGACCATGTATTTTTTATACAACCAAATGTGGATTCTAAGGAACCCAAGGTTATCAATGATTTGGAAAAGCATACAACGTGCATCACCAGGTTCTATTCTGCATAAGAATGCCCGTAATTTACAAAAATTGTGGATACATAGAGAGTAAATGGGTAAAGAATAGATATGGGAGGTAGCCACGAGATGGTGTGCGTCTTCCTTCTCGTTGCTCCAATGATAAAGCAGCGCGCACGAATTGAGGAAATCAGTGCCTCTCATTGCCTCGTCAATCTCTTCTTTCGTCCAGCCCACGGCTTCGAAATTGTCGGATGAGTCGAACTCGAGACAGGTATCGCCGGTTACGTCGTCATGCTTGAACATGAATGAATGGGCCGTCTTCAGCTTTCGGGAAACGGTCGCAAAAAGCTGCATCAAAGACGATTTTGGAAGGAGCATTCCTATAACCTTCGTCTCCAAGCGCAAATGGCGGGCGGTTTCAGCGTCATAGTAATCGGAGAACTCTTTAGCCCTCCACTGGCAACCTATGAGTGTGCCATTGCAGCTGCCCTCATAAATGGCTCTGTAAGAGCCCATTTGGCTCTCCGACACGAGTGGATCTCGAACCAGTCGAACCAGAGTGGTTTGGGTGTCTTAGTCACAGTGGCACCTGAGAGACCATCTGTGGCCCAGCGCCACAGATACCTAGACACAATCGCCCCCCACGTACTTCCTTCCTTCCTCCCCTTATCAGTTAGGCGAGATTCGCAAAGTTTCGCCACCACTGAATAATCACCACTCTGCTTTCCACTTTTATTGTCCTAGCGATTTCGATTCGATCTCATCAGTTGATTCTTTCACTTCCGAACAGAACTCCGAAGATGGCATAGCTCATTCACCAGTCTCAGGTTGGTTGGTTGGTTGATTGGTTGGTTTTTTGGTGTAGCTTGAAAATTGCAATTGAGTGAGTTAATTTCAACTATCGATAGTGGTCGTCATCTGTAGGTGGCCTGCCTGGGTGAATCGTGGTCGTTTTCGACCATTACGCAGCTCTTGGTGACAGCGTCCTCCATCCGAGAGACCGTGTCATATCACAATGAATCGGCGGCGGCGACTGCTGTCGCTCATGAAGACGGGCGTCCAGCACAAAGACATGTCATCAGCAGCAGGTGACTTCCCACATTTGCAGTATTGCCGGCAACTCATCATCATATCCACCATTGTAACCACCACCTGCGACTAATGATTGAATTGAACTTTGACTTTCTTTCTTCCTGTCTTTTAGGTGGGAGACCTAAGGAGTCTTCAGGTGCAAGCATATCCGTAAGTTGGTATTCCCACATGCAGGCTGCAAAATAGAGGGGGAAACGCATACTGAGAATCCTTAGGAGGCTCTGCTGCATATGCGGCCAGAAGAACGAAGACTGATTGCCGTTAATTCCTCTTGGGAGCTAGAACATTGGGCGTTGTTGCGCCGCGTACGTACGTCCATCTCGTGAGTGCAGAAAGATCGAAATGTATTTCAAATTGTCAAGTTTGCAGTCGTATCGATTTTGTTGGCAGTATTGATTATTCTCCAAATCGCACGAAAACCAATTTAGACATCAGTGTGGCGCGTTGATCAAAAATCCTAAATAGTCAGCTTGTAATTAATTAATTAATTACTGAATATTTGAATAGGTGCTCTCTAAACCGTTTGTGTCTATTTAATAGCAATTAAGGCTTTTCTCTATCTCTTTCCTCTAATCGCCCAAAATGAATGATGATCCACTCACGCAACAGAAAGCTGACTAGATTCCAGTCCAATCGCCATGGTGAATATGCGGGCTTGTAAACTCTGAGATCGAAATCAATATTCCGCTTAGGTCAAATGATTTTAGTCACATTCTTAATAAATGCATACTTTTCATTATTTTTTTCTGGCTGCATAATCAGAGGCACTACGAATGGCCTCCAGTTTCATTCTAACAACATACACTTTGCAATCGAAGAAAACTCAGTTTACAATGGATGAGGTTGCAGTTCTTCTCTTTTAGCAGCGAGATGTGCTTCTTCCTCTCTGTCTTCTTCTTCTTCTTTTTCATCTTCTTCTTATTTCTCAAATTGCCAACAAGACCAGGTCTTACATCATGGGGAGTAGTTCACATGTGGTGACCGGGGAACATTTCTTATTTTCGACTCATTAGGAAGCACGAGATTCGCTAGACCTGTCGAGATTAACATAAATGACGTCGATTTAGGGACTGCCCTGAGTCAACTCAGTAATTGGAATTACTGAATGAAAGCCCAATTTAAGACCGTTTCCGGTGCTTTTGACTTCCATATTTCCACCCACTAGATTGGCGGAGGGACCGTCCTGACTGCTGAGGTGTGAAAAAAAGAGGCGAGCAGTGTATTCCTTGGGGATACAACCAGGTGCAGCCACTGACAGAACGAGGACTTGGATGAACATGGTTTGCAGAGAGTGGTTTGTGGCAGCTCGCCTGCTGCCTTCTACACCAAGTGCTCGTCTCTTTCACCTGCTTCTGCATTCACCTGTGTAAAAATAACACCCCCGATATGACGCAATTCCACAACCACTTCCACTCCAAAGTAGCCACTGCGATTGCCAAAGAAAAGCCCTGTTTTCCAAGATGCGCGGTCTCAAATAACTTACAGTTATTTTGATGATGGACGGTGCCATCGATAGCTGCAGCATCGTTCCTTAGTTGTTGAGCCAGTGGGAAAAAATATGCATTGTTATAATTGAATCTAATCCAATCTAATAGTACTTGTTTTGAATGTGTTCACCTCTTCCAGAATGTGTAATATTGAGAGAGGGCAGAACATTGGATGTGGACTTCAGAGCGCACTTCGGCGAGTACTCACCGAGGTGGACGCCAACCCAATGCTCGATACGCGCTATATTAGGGTTTGATCAAATATACCTATGCTCAACCTCTACTCGCATGCGTGCTCAATCGGTAATCTTTTGGAACAAATAGAAGAATATCGACGATCAGGCGATAATGCCAAGGCTCTAAACTCTAGAAGTTGATGAATTTTACGTGACAGTGTCCACTCGTTTTAATTGCAGATTCACTACTTCTTCATAACCTCCAAAATCACCCACAAAACTGAATTACTTCCATCAATTTTCTAAGTACTTAACTTCTCCTGAAACACCTTAACTCAATTGCAATTCTGACTGACTGATTGATTGATTGGAGACAATTTGACGTTAAGTACTTAACTTAGGTAAGTACCTTACTCATCCCCTGAACAGCTTTAAACCAGGCGCTCTCGGAAAGGCAGCAAACACTGACTGACAGCTGACTAATACAGGCATACATTGAAGAGAAGTCGGTGTTGAAAATACGACAAACACACGGGGTAAGGAGCGGGGGTTAGGAGTCATCGTCGTCATCTAAGGAGCAATATGTATATATATACACCTCAGGGGGTCAAAAACAGAGCACCGCAAAGATCTCATCTTCTCGTCTTCTCGTCTACGCAGTCTCCATCTCTCCGTCAGAACTCGCCTGCTCATCTTCCTCGTCGTCAGACTTCGGCTCGGGGATGGGGAATCGCAGAATCGCCGCCACACCAGACAACTGGGTCAGTTCTGCAGACAACACAAAAGAGAGCATCATCACCAACTCGATCACTGCCGGTGATTCCTACTAGGTGTCGGCCAACCAGCAAGCAGATCACCAAAGCTGGCTGAAAACACAATAATGTCCAAAATGTAGTAAGTGTCCTGGATTCACCTCTTCCAGAATGCATGGATATTGAAGGCAGAGAGAACATTCGGCGTGGACTTCAGAGCGCACTTCGGCGGCTACACACTGAGCCGTACGCCAACCCAGTGCTCTACGAATAAACATGTGCTCTACAGAGGCTGGACAAAATATTGGAAACACCTGACATTTTCACATCACAATCTGTGAACATGCTATAAAGCGTTAGAAACCTTCTCGTTCATCTTATTCCCGACCTCCGGATGAGTCTACTATGTTTGGAGGCAGCCGAAACAAGCATTTAATCCAGATTACTGCCTTTTCCCAATCGTAAAACATGGCAGTGAGGGTGCTATTACCTGGAAATCCTATTACCTATTCAAGAAGTACGGTTTCCGGAGGGAAACACCGTCGTCTTTCAAGATGACAATACAGCACTAATTCCTGCAGCTCGAATCGCTGCTGAAGAATGGCGCCACGAGGGGGAACACTCCAATGAATTTGAGTATCTCACCATCTGGCCACTGCCGCAATCCCCAGACCACCTCATCCTCGTTATTGGGAGCATTTATGAGCATCGGTTTTAGAGATTGAAGCAAGAAGTTGATTTGCGTCTCTGCTACAGCCACCGTCTCCTCTAAAGGAATTGGATGGTGAGGGTGTACTAACTGAACAGCAGGGACTAAAATTCCTTTGGAGCCAACAATTCACAATTGGTATGAACCAATACCTCGTAGCAGTGACTAAAACATTCTTTGCTAGAAGAATTAGTAATAGCTGTTATTTATTTTCTCTTTAAAATGCGTACTTCTAGGGATCACTCCTACAGTACGCATCACCGGGACGTCAGTCACAGCTGATCCAGGCTACCCGACCGTGATGAGGACACGAGCCACACGTGTCGTCCGTCCGTCAGCGTGAAACGGCTGACAGTCAGCGTCGGGCTGTCAGTCACCCTGTCTGTCAGTTAGACAGAGCGAGCACTTGCTCAGCCCAACTTCACTGCCTCATTATACTCTAATGACCTCCATTCTTCTTTTACTAAGTGCGACATCTCATATTTTAACGTAACAGGGATAAACATTTCAATTTTGAATCCCGGTCCTTTATACGAAGGAAAGACGGCAACTTGGCATACCTGAGAACTGTACTTAATAATAAATGTTCCAAATGAGACATTTACAAACGGAGAATTAATACACGGGGTAGAAACTATTAAACTAACCTATTAATATGAGTAGAGAAGCCACTTAGTGGAGAACTTGAGAGGTCTTGGGCAAGCGACAGTTTGATCAATTCATGAGGCGTTGTCTGGGGGTTGTTCAGTTGGCTCAGAAACTGAGCGAAGGGAACCAACTTGCTTCTGGCACTGACACATATCACTCAACCAGGCTGGTGTTGCGTTGCTTTCATCTAGTGGCGACTGCAACTCCTTCTCCTCCTTCGAAGCTTCCTCATTCCCAACTTCTATAGCATCGAAAGTAAAGTGGGTTATTTCTCAAAAAATCATTGGCATAGCTATGGATATTAGTACCGACGACTTGTTGCATCCATAGGTTTCCACTTCACAAAGAGGTCACGAAGAGAACTTACGACTCGGTCTCATATGGTCTCATGCCCACCACCGACGGTCGTTTTTGTCTGTGAGGTCTCACCTCTTGTCGTTTCTGCATTGGTAATTCATGTTCTTTTCATCAGCTCGTCGGAACAATCATTTGCAGCCTTCGCATGTCAGTGCACCGTAATGGTTTCCTGTCGGTTTTTCTCCACAGACTCCGCAATTCAGTCGCGGTCCCCTTTGTTCATGCGAAAGATGCAATGTGAGTAGGAGGAGGAAGAGGAGGAGCATTTGGAAAAAGCAGCGGAAATGTGGGAAGAAAATTCGAAAAAAACGATGTCTACATTGCAAGAAACGGAATCAGTCGGACACTTTCGTGTCGACCAGTGAAAATCCTAGGCCAAGTGGTGGTTGTGAACCACGCTGTGTGCGGTCGACAAAGTGGCCAGACACTCATCCACACCTGATTCGAGGCTTTATCAATAAAGTTGGGATTGGCAATTAGGCTTAGTTTAGTTCACACCATACAACTGCTCATCGTCATCTTCAAACACTTGGAAAAGTTCCTAAACCTGGAATCGGGGTGTCTACTTATGAACTGTCTGAAATTATCCGACTCAAATCTCTCGCCACAGCAGCAGGATCTCTCCTTTTTGTGAAACACGAGGCCAGGACGAAGAACTATTTCATTAATGCAGAATGCTCTTTTTCATATCCCCACCCTCGGTCGAGGTTATGACATTTGTCACTACCTCCTCCTCTTCACTGCACTATTACGTTCTTATGAATACTATTACTGGCACCATCTGCTGCATCTGGGTGCCTCCTCTCGAAATATATAACCCGTCACATTTTTCATTAGGACATTCTGGACGGTGATGTTCAGAGAGATGTTGTTACACCTCAAGGAAAAATGGATATGGAACCGGAGAAAATATCGACGCTGGTAAGACTATTAAATTCTAACCGGCTGAGGGTAACAGACTAGCGTGCTGTGTTGATTTAGGATTCACTCACTAGCCTAGCTTTTAACTCATAAATTCTGCTCATGGTTGTCAGGCTAAAACTCAGAATGATAATTTACTGAGAAAATATTTGCTCTCCGGCCTCTGACTGTAGGAGCAATAAAGTCGAGCTCACTACTACAAGGCTTTAGAGGTTTCGATTTTTTCTATGCCCACATTGAGACGGTGTCCTCATCGCAAGCTCCAGTGCTGAAGAGCACAAGCGTCATTTAAGACAAGACTTTGAGCGTCTAGAGAAATACACAATCACAATGAATCCACAGAAATGCCTTTTTGGGCAAACAGCTATTGACTTCCTTGGTCATTGCATCGACGCACGAGGTAATCGCCCGCTGTCCGAGAAAACCCAATCTATCATGCACTACCCTCTCTCAGTCAGTCAGTCAGTCATTGAGAAACCTGCGGCGTTTCCTCGGTCCGGTGAACCGCTACAGTAGATTCGTCCCAAATTGTGCTCAGGTCCCCCAACCTCTTACAGACCTGTTCAAAGGCAACCCTAGGCATTTTGCAATGACCCCCGAGGCAGAAATCACTTTCAACTCCGTCAAGCAACACCCACCTATTGAATGCAACAACACTGTCATTTGTCATTTGGATGCTTCACCAGACACCCAGTTAGTCTTGAAAGAAAAGCGATGCTTCACAAGGGGCTGTCGAAGCTATCCTACAACAGCTCGTCAAACGCCAAAACCATCCGCTCTCCTTCTTCTCGAAGAAGTTGAACCCGGCCCAGGCAAGATGAAGCACTTTTGGTGGAGAGCTGCTCGCTGGTCGGGTTTGCTCGGCAGTGAAACATTTCCGCAACATGCTCGAGGGACGCCCGTTCACAGTCCTCACAGTCCTCACCGACCATAAGCCACTAATCTACGCCTTCCGTGCTTCCGCCGATCACCACTGTCCACGTGAAATTCCACAATTAGATTACATTTTTTGTACAACTCACAAGCCGCATACGTTACATCGAGATGGCAGTAGCATTGCTGTTGCCGATGCCATGTCCCTCATGGAATTCAATCAACTCGGCAAAACAAACCCCGACCATCAGAAAATTGCTGCCGTCCAGCAGAGCTGCCGACCCAGACTGCGCGGAAATTACCACCAGTCGAATCGAATGCCAACCTATCCTCGCCGGTGGCGCCAAGATCCATTGTGAAATGGCAATCACACCACCGTAAGATCTTCGATCACTTGCTCAACTACCAAACTGGAACAATATGTGCCATGACATTCGTCAATGGGCCAAGCATTGCCTCACCTGTCAATCCAGCAAGATCCACAAACACCACACCCGAAGCTCTCTTTCTCAGCTTCCCCAACCTGATGCTCGTTTTCACCACATCCAATCCCTCGCTCCCTCCGTTCAAGTCCTTTTCCTACCCCCTAACCTGCACAGGTCATTCTACGCGTTGGACAATTGCTGTTCCACTTCGCGACAACTCTTCGGAATCGGTCGCGAAAGACTTAGTTGAACGTTGGGTCCCTTTTCGGTGTCCCCTGTTCTGTTACCACTGAGAGAAGAGCGCAGTTCACCTCAGCTCTCTTCAGACAGCTGAGACGCCACCTCGGTTCCACCCACCCACCCACATACTGACAACGGCATATCATTCTTGTGCCAGCGGCCTTGCTTGTCCAACGTCTCCACCGCCAGCGGTAATGGAAATCACCTCTAATTGCAACGTCTTCAAGAGTGAACTGGTCCTAACGACTCCCACTCCCAATCATCCTATTGGCGTTGCGAACGACGGTTAAGGAAGACCCAGGATGCTCTCTGGCAGAAATGGCTTCGGCACCACTCTTAGACTTTCTGGCAAAATGATCCTCGACTCTCCAACAAAAGCGCTTTGGAGTCTTCCCTCCCATTCCTACCAGAACAAACGAACGACCTTCCTAACAAGTGCACAAATATCTGTCAAGTTGTCCTTTCGTAGATGCTGTCAAGAAACCTCTTCAACCACCATGCGATGGTCCCTTCAAAGTTCCAGTACGTCAAACCAAGTACTTCGTCACTGATCGCATTGGTACCAAGGGCTCCGTCAGCATCGTCAGGCTGAAACCAACCTACGTCGATTCCCCGCTCAACACCAACAATGACAACTCCCAACCTGAGAACCCCTGTCCCCCACACACCTTCCCCAACTACTGACACTGTTCCAACCAACCAACCATCTAACTAGCCATCAAACCATCCAACCAACCAACCACCCCTAAAGCTACTGAGTGCAATCCCAACAAAACTCAAACACGTTGCGCACGTACCATAACCTCCCCATCCCGCTTCACGGACTTTCTTCATTACCTATTTATCCAGCGCTTTCCTCTGTACAGTCGTCTACCACCAACGCCCTAGGTGAGTACGGCTCTAGTGGCCTACTGCTACACTCACAAAGTAAGCTGCCCAATAGGAAACGCCAAACACAACAAATCGCATTCGAGAACAACTCTCTATCAACCAATCCAATCAAGGGGCGATTCCTCCCTAGCAGAAATCACACGTAGTCTATTTAAACACTCGCACGCCACACAGCTAAATACACACGAGGTTTAACACACATCTCTGGCGCTGCTATCACCTTCTTGGTGCGGACACCGAACGCGATCGAGTTTGCTTACATTCAGAGCGATAGTGCGTTGTATGTATGTAGCATTCCACTACAAATTCACAATGTTTAAGGTTTTTGTAACTCTCTCTCCCTCTCTGTGGAGGAAATGTGCTGCCTTTCGGAGTTTTACTTCGACGACCTTTGATTCCAGTTTGGCGAAGAAAACGCCTTTGTACGACTAAGCACGATTACCTGGTCTGATAACCATCTCAAATCAAGCGAATATTCCATGTTTAAGGGTGTTTTATAAGGCTGCTCCAGTCTCATTCATGCAGCTGTACATTTCGGAAGAGGAGTGACCTTACCTCGACTCCCTAACGGGATTAACAACATTCATTCCGAGAAATTTCAGTTGAATTGAATGCGCTAGGAACTATTTACACGTACCTTCAGAAGGATAGATCGGAATTTCTTCTGAAATCCGATAATTTTTACGACTTGAGGGGTTCAAATGTCTTGATTTCTATGACTCCATGAGTGGAATTCAGTGTATTGGTGACTTTCGGAATTGAAGCAGTGTGGAGCATTCAAAATCAACTACCAAACCTTGTAATCGCTATGAATATTCCGTGTACCCAGATAGATTTGAATTTCTTCTAATACCGATATTCTCTGTACCCAGATAGATTTGTTAACAATGAACTGATAGGTATTTCATCGTAGACACGATGGACATTCGGCTGCCTCACTACTAGATACATCTATAGCCGAAGGATCCCATCAGCGAGTCCGTGGATTCGTCTGAGTTAGTGGATGTTGGCAGGCAGGTGCGTATCTGGTGTAGCACCAAAGTCCGAAATTGTTCCTTAAGGGAGCAGATCATAGAGTTGCGAGCACATCCATCAACTTCTAGAAGTATGCTTTCCATGAGCATGGTTTGGGGTGATCTTTATACCTTATACTTTTCCAGTCAATCGTTCGTGATGAATGCTAGCACGAACATATTATGAACACAAGTTACATTTACGAGAACAGAGACAAGGCAATAGAGGAGTGAGACAATGATAGCATGCATCAAATAGGGTGCGTCACTGATGGTATTTAGAGGAAATCAAGGAGAAATCACATGAAAGTTTAACCAGTGAAAACCGGAGGAGCGTTAGTGTCCTCAAGCACACCTCCCAACGCCTCAGAGACATCGATGATTTGTGCTGGTTCTAACCGCCCCCTTGCCAATGAGGCAAGATAGGGTGGGGCTCCGATCCACTCCATGTGTTCAGGACCAATGGAAATCACGAAATCGGCCAGTGGCCTAGGCAGTCCCAGTGCAGCCACCTTCTTCTGGAAATCTATGCCCCCTAGGCATTTGCGAATGCGATTGCGAGCCAGAAGACCAAGACTGGGTGGCGATTTCAGCATAGAAGTGCATTCACCCATCACACGGTCTATTTGTGGACACACGACCCTAGGCTCTTGAAACCCGAATATCCACTGGTCTTCGTCTTGAATTCCCTCGTCCTGCGGTTTCCAGGATCCCGGTGGAAGGTGATATCTCCATGCGAGGAAATTAACGAGTATGCGAGCAGCCGTTTGCAGTATCGCCGGCAGTGGTTCCTCCCTCTCTCGACAGAATCTGATAATTCCTGGGTGAGCAAGCAGTTGGATTATGACACCAACCCAGCTTGTAGAATATCTGACATCTTCCAGCCACTCGAAATCCGAAAACCCGTGCCGAAACAGGCTGTCGATGGTGGTGAGCTCGTGCAAGCTCGGGGCGACATTGCTCGGGAACTCGGGAAAGTAGAGATCATGCTGCCTGTGGGTGTATGTTAGATTACAGACCAACAAATCGCAAAGCCGCTCAAAGACCCATGCCGAGTACATTCTGTGGACATCCAGTCCGTGCATTATAATCCTGTCCACGTATTTCAGCAAACGAAAATGCGGAAGTTTGTAACACGCATATGGCTGTATTAGGGCAAACCTGTATTGCAATACGTGCTCAAAAACAAACGAAAAAGTACTCCAAGGCTGACTCATAGTCGTACTCGCTTACAAAGCAAATGCGTTGGTTATGTATTTATATGGGCGAATTCGTTGTTACCCAGTAGTACTCCCTCCGAATGGAATGTTGGAGCTGGTTGAGGTCGAAGCCGTTGTGAGCGAGAATTGGCAGCAAATGCCAGTTGCCTGATTGCATTACCAACATGACAGGAGTCATTTCGTGGAAAACCGTCTTGCCCACATTTGTCGGAGTAATGATTTGCGTTTCAATTCTCGAGGGAATGCTGGCCGAATGTCGTGAAAATCTTATGAAATCACCGTCACTTTTCAACAACCAGGTTTCATACTCTTGGTGTTCATCATTGTAATAGGATACTTATAGAGGCGGGTTTGCAATCGACATTCCTCTTCAAAATGCCAGAACTCTAGCCGTGTTGGATAACTGCTTGGTATGATTTGAAGCCAACAACAGGCGACCAATGAGCTACTTGAACGGTTAGCAGTAATCGCTTGACTGGTGGATATCCACTCAGATTTGTACAATAATCCAAGAGAACGCCATAACTTGCAATTGAAGCTGCAATTGCGGGAGAGAGTGGTGAAAGGCCACCGTATTAAAATACACTTCGTTGATTCTTAAGGTCTTCACTCAATTTATCCTAACTCCTGCTTACCTATTCAGTCTGACCAAATCGACGAGGTACGATCGTGAAAAGTCAGACCATAATTTACACTTTAGATGAAAACGTTGTACTTGTACATTTAAAATCATAAAAAACATGTTGGAGTGTTTGTTCTGTTTTACGAAGCGTTTATCTCTTCTCTAGAATCTGTGCTACCTCTCTGGCTTCACAATCAGAGGCACTACGAATGGCCTCCAGTTTCATTCTAACAACAATTGAATTGAATTCTAAAAACAATTGCAACTGAAGAAACCCCAGTTTACAATGGATGAGGTTGCAATTCTTCTTCTTCTCATTTAGCAGCGAGATGTGCTTCTTCTTCTCTGTCTTCTTCTTCTTTTTCCTCTTCTTCTTATTCCTGAATATGCAAACAAGACCAGTTTCTCCATCGCTGGGAGTAGTTCACATGTGTTGACCAGGGAACATTTCTTATTTTCGACTCATTAGGAAGCACGAGATTCGCTAGACCTGTCGAGATTAACATAATTGACGTCCATTTAGGGACTGCTCTGAGTCAAATCTGTAATTGGAATTACTGAATGAAAGCCCAATTTAAGACCGTTTCCGGTGCTTTTGACTTCCATATTTCCACCCACTAGATTGGCGGAGGGACCGTCCTGACTGCTGAGGTGTGAAAAAAAGAGGCGAGCAGTGCATTCTTTGGGGATACAACCAGGTGAAGCCACTGACAGAACGAGGACTTGGATGAACATCGTTTGCAGAGAGTGGTTTGTGGCAGCTCGCCTGCTGCCTTCTACACCAAGTGCTCATCTCTTTCACCTGCTTCTGCATTCACCTGTGTAAAATAACACCCCCGATATGACGCAATTCCACAACCACTTCCACTCCAAAGTAGCCACTGCGATTGCCAAAGAAAAGCCCTGTTTTCCAAGATGCGCGGTCTCAAATAACTTGCAGTTTTTTGATGATGGACGGTGCAATCGATAGCTGCAGCATCGTTCCTTAGTTGCTGAGCCAGCGGGAAAAAATATGCATTGTTATAATTGAATCTAATCTAATCTAAAAGTACTTGTTTTGAATGTGTTCACCTCTTCCAGAATGTGTAATATTGAGAGAGGGCAGAACATTGGATGTGGACTTCAGAGCGCACTTCGGCGAGTACTCACTGAGGTGGACGCCAACCCAATGCTCGATACGCGCTATTTAGGGTTTGATCAAATATGCCTATGCTCAACCTCTACTCGCACGCGTGCTCAATCGGTAATCTTCTGGAACAAATAGAAGAATATCGACGATCAGACGATAATGCCAAGGCTCTAAACTCTAGATGTTGATGAATTTTACGTGACAGTGTCCACTCGTTTTCAAATCTAATTCACTACTTCTTCATCACCTCCCAAATCACCCACAAAACTGAATTACTTCCATCAATGTTCAAAGTACTTAACTTCTCCTGAAACACCTTAACTCAACTGCAATTCTCACAGTTGTCACAGGGTGCGTGTAGCTCACCTTTTAGGATGGAATCAGCATTGAAGCAAAAGGAAAAAATTACTTTAACATTTAACACATTTTCAAAAACCTCTCTACCACTTTTTTGGTTTTTTAAGAAGCGGCTCACTTAGGCTTGTCTGCCAACACAGAGAGGAACGAAAGGCGCCAAAATGAATCGTTTAGAGTCAACAAGGGGAATTTTCGGGAGGTTGGAGGCTTGGAAGACTGGGAATTTGAGTTGGGACGAGGCCTTGGTGAGAGCCTGTGTGCCCTTCATGCTGACGACGCACCTCGCTGTGTCCATTAGCCAGCCTCCCCTGCTGGAGGCGACAGAGACGCGTGGTTGTTCCGATTTGCTCCTCTCAGACAAGCCCTCTCCAAGGTCTCCGCCTTCACCGCGTGGGTGCACGCAGCACCGAGACGAAAGAGGTGGAGCGCAGCGAATATCGCTACTTGGACCACAAAAGACAGGTGTATTCCTATCTGTATTAATGACATGTTCTGTGATTTCACTGGTAGATGACTTCAGGACCACTTTTAGAGCACTGACCACAAGTGTTAGTTTTCAGTATAAGCCATATGGATTAGAAAGAAGACATAAGGTCTTCTTTCAAAGCTTTTCCTTCTTCTTCTCGAGGTGTCATCACATTTGTTGATGTTGTGGGTGTATTTGAAGTCCATCGAAGCCAGTTCAGCAAATTCGATATCTACAAGGGATCGTCGTCAACGTCACATTTAGATGACTTTCCCTTTTGCCTTTAGAAGATGCCTTTTTAACTCAAATTCACCAGGAAAAAATGTGCTTCTTTGTTATAGGGAGGCTTTGGTTGAAAAGATGCTGACGTCAATATTCTCGTGCCATTCCAAGGTCGGTCATATACTGTCGCCAAATCCGAAAAAAAAGATATGCTTTTTCGCATTTAGCTTATTTTTCTAGTGACAAGGAATCTAGGTTGATGCAATTGTTTGCATTTTTTGCATTGTCAGGAATCCGCTTGAGCCTAGAACGGCGGACTCTGGACGGAAGTGAGCAGCTTTGAGTTAGCACTTATTTTTGTGGACTAAGCCTGCAAGTTAGGTTAAGAAGGGCACCTTTGTGATTTCAGACGAGACAACGAATTTTGGGCTGTCTGCAAAGGAGCAACTGAAACCGGTACTAAAGTCAAACTTCAGCCCTCCCCTTATAGCGTGAAGTTAGCATTCGATCGACAGGGATTTGCGGTTTATGATGTTGAGTCCACGGTTTGAGTTAACTCTCTCGTTTAGGTAAAATCTGCATTACCGGAGGAGCAGAGGGTGCTTTCAGTCCAGTGCTTAGTCGGTGAGGTAGGTAGGTCGGTAGGTAGATGAAGACGGTGGATACCTTTCTGCCTGCGAACGATGCAGTTGGACACGAGGCAGGCAAGTGGATCAGCCTTTTTGCTGCCAATGGAACTGCTCATATGCTCATATGCTGCTTTATAGGCATCTTCTCTGTTCGGAATCGCAGGTGGGAAAGGAAACAACCCCTGCAATGCTAGCAGGAAAAGCTTGGCCCGCGACATTGCTCCTTCCTGGATTGGGAATCCTAGCAATCGGCAACTATGAAGTGGGGCTTCTGCAACTTGACGGCAGCTATGATGGCGAAGAAACCACTTCATGGCGACGAATGGCACCGATGCTTGCTTCGTGCGAAACGCCACCCTACCGCCTGCGTCGTGGCAGACTCTGTCTACGCTTGCAGCACATACACGCATGTAATGCATCTCGAAAGACTAGATATGACAGCCGGAGATTGCGGGGAATGGACGAGAGTGGTATGCGAATTCGATTTCACAAATGAGCCTATTCACTACCTTCTGACTTTGAATGGATCCGTGTGGCTCATAGGTGATTCGCCTGCACAAATCATTTGGCCACTTATTAGAAGGAAAGATCGCTATTCAGCAGAATTCGTTGATTTGAGCAGCAGTAGCATTTGACTCAAATATAATACGGATTTGGCTGCCGGGGTCTCGTGTATTCAGACCTGATTCTATCTGTTGAGAGTATTTTAATGTGTTCGGGACTTATCAAACTGGTGATTTGTCTGCTTAAAGGAGACATTGGTGGTGCATTGTACCTGGTCGATTTGGAGGAGGATGAACAGGTACGTTGACTTCTTAAAGGCGTCGGAGTGTCCTAGTAGTTTTGCCGACCCAAGCATTATCTTGAAAGGCTGCTATTTTGGAGTCTTTTACTTCTCTCTCTCTGCCCCGAGGCTACTCACTGATTTTATGCACTATTTTTATTATTAAAAGGAGGCTCATCTTCTATTGATTTTATTTCACAGGGCGAAACCACGAGTAGCATTGTGACCAAACACAGTCAGATCGAAGCATGAGTACCTCCAATAACAAAATCTGTTTCAAGTGAAAGTGAATTTACCACTTTTATTCCTTTCTCAAAATTCTGCTAATCTTGAAGCAAATAAATCGGAACAAATTGTTACTTTGCTTAAACTGTGCAAATCTGCTGTGATAGTCATATTCGGGTATTCGGGCATTCGGGTATTCGTGGGGCTCTGAATGTGCATTTCATAACCCAGTCTTGATTCAAACACCGAATTTTCACGTCTAAGTTAGTTTCGGTTTTGATCTCCATCAAAACGATATCATTTTTAAGATGAAATTACTGATAGGCACTAATTTACAGACCAATCCAATTTACAGAACTAATCCAATGAAATTTCTCGAATAAACCCAGCCAATTAATAGGTTCTTCACGAAACCAGTTAGATTTTGTCAATTGTCAATTGTCGATTGTTGAAACGTTCTGTGGTCGGAAGTGGAGATTGAAATAGGGAGCAGCGGCAGCATCCATCACAAATGCATAAATAGAAGTTGCCAGTATTTTAGGTTTTGATGAACATAAGGGGAAAGGACTCCGATCAAAAGCATAGATGAATAATAATAATAGTGGTTTTCAAAATTAGGGTTTTGTCAGACATTCTAGTAATTGTTTCAACGTGGGAGTATCAAACGTAAAGCAATTTTTCTACTGAAATTGTGATTAATAATGTGCAAGCCTTTTCCATGTCAAATAAATACAATTGATGTGTTGGCAGTTGGTTTTATTCTGAAATTTCCACAGCATCTGGTATGCGATCCGTGCTGCTCTCCAGATTTCCAAAGTAAGAAACGCCGTGTTTTTTCGTGTCTTCCTAAGTTAATAAGTATTGACTTGTAGAGTTGTAGAATATGTCGAGGTTTTGAATGTTCGCATAGCTTTTTTGAGCGTGTTGGCAGGTATCAACTCAGTCATTTTCCACAATCACAAGTTTCCGCATTGATGCACAGTTTCTAGAAAGACTTGACATTTTCTAGAAAGAAGCTCAACACACCTGAACCGATGTGATATTTTCACTTCCAAACTGAAGTGTGACCATCAATAAAGTCTGATCATCACCTATTTTTGTGGCTTAACCTGGACCACGGGCTGTGCATGTATTTGACTAAATGGTTTTCCTGAAGCCACAACAGTACTCATTTTCAGTAAAGAGAGAAGCGAATATGGAGAGCGAGCGAACCAAACAGTCAACCGATTTTCTAATTCTTATCACAAAACTTTGATCGTGTAGCCCCTTCTTAAGTGCGCGGTAATGTCTTACCAATCCCAGTGACCTGATTCTATTGCAAACATGACCTGAGTTAGAGTTTGAACGAAGGCCGTGGCTACGTAGGTCGGAGTGATGATTTGGGTGCTTACCTTGAACAGAATACGGGCGATGCTTTCTAAAAGGAATTTTGAATTATTGGTGCCCGCTACAACAAAGTTAGCATACCCTCAAAAATCACAATCTTAGCAGAGCATTAAATGTTGGCTAGGGCGCAATAATGAAGACTGACAATCGGTTAGCTAGTGCAAGCGATAAGCGAAGTTTGACATCGCCCGATTAATCCGAGAAGCATTGTTCATGTTGGTTGAATTTGCAATTGAACAATCGATGATCAACGCTTCGCCTGATGGTTATGCAAACATCTACTCAGTGCACGAGAAGCCTAATGATTCACCTCAGCAATCGGTAATGCAAAAATCATTAGAAGGATGAAATATTGCCTATTTCCGCATAGTTGAGAACTATGTGGGTGAAAACGTAGTCCAAAGCAGTCTCGTAATGGAGCTCTCCCTCTCTCCACCCACAAGAAGTCATAGTGTATTGGTACGGCAAGCATCTGTTTGGGATTGCTAAATTTCCAACGAAGCAAGCGTTGACGCCAACTGAGGTCAAAGCCGTGAAGAAGGGGAGCTGGCAGTACACCCCAGTTGCCCAATTCAATGGCAAACACCACATTAGCCATGAACAAATTTCGTAGCTACCGGCTAGACACTGTAGGGCCTCTTTAAATCCGAATTTCTCGTTTCTCAAGACAGCTTCTTCAACGGCAATGAATAGGAGGGGAGGCGACAGTAAATTTCATATTTTTGCCTGTCGAAATCCAGTTCCCACTGCCGGCCAACCAGGAAGCAGATCGCTCAGGTTGTTTGAGCGAAACTCAGGAATTTTAACATTTTACTAGTGTCCTGGGTTCTTTTCTAAGGAGTTTTTAAAAATGTGGATTGTCACTCTGGATACTGGACTAATCAATTCTGTTGCATGTCAATTCGTCACACGCCGAAGTAGACAAAGAAAAACAATTCCATTTGGGAAACACATGATAATTTTCATTTGATTAAATTAATAAATTGGTAAGGTTAATACGCAGATTAATTAATATATCACTTCCTGTAATTTAACATACAAACTTATTTTTCATTTGCTTTAATTGTGAGGTTATAGTAGACCAAAACATGGGCATTCCTGACCATAAATACAGAGATGTATCACAGGTTCTAGAGAGGAGATAGACGCTTCGTTAAAAAGAACAAACACTCAAACTTGGTTTTTTATGATTTTAAATGTACAGGTACAACGTTTTTGAAGACGAAATATTTAGCCCTCATCAATTTAAATCGCAATCTTATCAAAAGAGGACATATTTTTGCAAACAAGGAAAAATATAAAGTGAAAAATAATTGTAAACGTAGTGGCTTTTAAGAATTAAAGACAAAAATAGTAGGTAAAACGAAAGAGTGGGTATTTCGCTCACTCATGCGATATTTAAAATAATATTTCATTTTCAACAGCTCTTTCCAGACTCCTCAATAATACAAATATAAAACTCCAAAGTAGTAATAAAGTGTGTTAATTAATGAAAATGATTTAAAAAACCACAAAAATCTAACCTGACTTGAGAAGTCGAAGGATGATTTATTGCAAAATAGCTGAATAATTTCTTAATAAACTCGAGATAATTACTGTCACTATGCTACTTCCAAGTGATACGTCATTTCTGAGACTGCAACTACGGTAATCAAGTGAGTTAGTGAGTGACGCTGGTATTGAATCACTGCAATCTCTGCAGCCCAACTTCTTTCGAAAGCGCCTCGTTGAAGTGCCTGCTGAAACGCGACACCAACTCCCTCGTACCACTCAAGTCGTGGTTGGGTTACTTACCCCTCCAGAATGCCGCCGGCTTTTTTGTCTGCTGGGAGACCATCAAAACTACGGCCAGTTGTCTCTGTGCAGCAGCGGTGGCGGCGGCAGAAGCAGAAGGCAGGGAGCATCCGAGCATCCGACTTCCTCTCAAGAAGGGTCGTTCTGGAGGAGTTCTGGAGGAGGAGTCCTGTGGTGGAGGCGGAAACCAGGGCCCAGGTCGGCACCAACGAGTTGAGTGTTGAGTGAATCAGAGCGAAAATGCGCAAGGAGTAGCGAACCAGCCTTTGAACTCCTCGACCTGGTGAACTGGATGTTCCAGCCTCTACCACGAAGCTGCTTCTGAGGGAGAAATTGGCAGTAGTAGCGATTAAGACTTTAGCGACCTTGCCCTAATCGTGGCTTGAACGATTTTCCAACAAGAAAATGGTGGTTGATTAGCGTGTTCATCTAAAGTGTAAATTATGGTCTGACTTTTCACGATCGTACCTCGTCGATTTGGTCAGACTGAATAGGTAAGCAGGAGTTAGGATAAATTGAGTGAAGACCTTAAGAATCAACGAAGTGTATTTTAATACGGTGGCCTTTCACCACTCTCTCCCGCAATTGCAGCTTCAATTGCAAGTTATGGCGTTCTCTTGGATTATTGTACAAATCTGAGTGGATATCCACCAGTCAAGCGATTACTGCTAACCGTTCAAGTAGCTCATTGGTCGCCTGTTGTTGGCTTCAAATCATACCAAGCAGTTATCCAACACGGCTAGAGTTCTGGCATTTTGAAGAGGAATGTCGATTGCAAACCCGCCTCTATAAGTATCCTATTACAATGATGAACACCAAGAGTATGAAACCTGGTTGTTGAAAAGTGACGGTGATTTCATAAGATTTTCACGACATTCGGCCAGCATTCCCTCGAGAATTGAAACGCAAATCATTACTCCGACAAATGTGGGCAAGACGGTTTTCCACGAAATGACTCCTGTCATGTTGGTAATGCAATCAGGCAACTGGCATTTGCTGCCAATTCTCGCTCACAACGGCTTCGACCTCAACCAGCTCCAACATTCCATTCGGAGGGAGTACTACTGGGTAACAACGAATTCGCCCATATAAATACATAACCAACGCATTTGCTTTGTAAGCGAGTACGACTATGAGTCAGCCTTGGAGTACTTTTTCGTTTGTTTTTGAGCACGTATTGCAATACAGGTTTGCCCTAATACAGCCATATGCGTGTTACAAACTTCCGCATTTTCGTTTGCTGAAATACGTGGACAGGATTATAATGCACGGACTGGATGTCCACAGAATGTACTCGGCATGGGTCTTTGAGCGGCTTTGCGATTTGTTGGTCTGTAATCTAACATACACCCACAGGCAGCATGATCTCTACTTTCCCGAGTTCCCGAGCAATGTCGCCCCGAGCTTGCACGAGCTCACCACCATCGACAGCCTGTTTCGGCACGGGTTTTCGGATTTCGAGTGGCTGGAAGATGTCAGATATTCTACAAGCTGGGTTGGTGTCATAATCCAACTGCTTGCTCACCCAGGAATTATCAGATTCTGTCGAGAGAGGGAGGAACCACTGCCGGCGATACTGCAAACGGCTGCTCGCATACTCGTTAATTTCCTCGCATGGAGATATCACC
This sequence comes from Anomotaenia brevis, assembly GCA_030710315.1. NCBI lineage: Eukaryota > Metazoa > Platyhelminthes > Cestoda > Cyclophyllidea > Dilepididae > Anomotaenia > Anomotaenia brevis. The sequence goes on from JAUOZQ010000371.1 coordinate 21,263, forward strand.
TTCCACCGGGATCCTGGAAACCGCAGGACGAGGGAATTCAAGACGAAGACCAGTGGATATTCGGGTTTCAAGAGCCTAGGGTCGTGTGTCCACAAATAGACCGTGTGATGGGTGAATGCACTTCTATGCTGAAATCGCCACCCAGTCTTGGTCTTCTGGCTCGCAATCGCATTCGCAAATGCCTAGGGGGCATAGATTTCCAGAAGAAGGTGGCTGCACTGGGACTGCCTAGGCCACTGGCCGATTTCGTGATTACCATTGGTCCTGAACACATGGAGTGGATCGGAGCCCCACCCTATCTTGCCTCATTGGCAAGGGGGCGGTTAGAACCAGCTCAAATCATCGATGTCTCCGAGGCGTTGGAAAGTGTGCTTGAGAACACTAACTCTCCTCCGGTTTTCACTGGTTAAACTATCATGTGATTTCCCCTTGATTTCCTCTAAATACCATCAGTGACGCACCCTGCTTGATGCATGATATCATTGTCTCACCCCTCTATTGCCTTGTCTCTGTTCTCGTAAATGTAACTTGTGTTCATAATATGTTACTGCTAGCATTCATCACGAATAATTGACTGGAAAAGTACAAAGTATGAAGATCACGCCATAGCATGCTCATGGAAAGCATACTTCTAGAAGTTGATGGATGTGCTCGCAACTCTATGACCTGCTCCCTTAAGGAGCAATTTCGGACTTTGGTGCTACACCAGATACGCACCCACCTGCCAACATCCACTAGCTCACACGAATCCACAGACGCCTTGATGGGATCCTTTGGCTATAGATGTATCTGGTATTGAGGCAACCGAATGTCCGTCGTGCCTACGATGAAATACCTATCGGTTCATTTTTAACAAATCTATATGGGTACAGAGAATATCGGTATTAGAAGAAATTCTAGTCGATCTGGGTACACGGAATATTCGTAGCGATTACAATGTTTGGTAGTTGGGTTTGAATGCCCCGCATCGTGCCAATTCCAAAAGTCCTACCTTAAAAGCTCACCAACACACTGAATTGCACTCTTGGAGTCGTAGAAATCAAGACATTCGAATCCCTCAAGTCGAAACAATTATCGGTATCAGAAGAAATCCTGATCTATCCTCCTGAAGGTACGTTTAAATAGTAAATAGTTCCTAGCGTATTCAATTCAACTGAAATTTCTCAGAATGAATGTTGTTAATCCCGTTAGGGTGTCGAGCTGCTTGAATGAGACTGGAGCAGCCTTATAAAACACCCTCTTAACATGGAATATTCGCTTGAATTGAGATAGTTATCAGACCGGGTAATCGTGCTTAGTCGTACAAAGGCGTTTTCTTCGCCAAACTGGAATCAAAGGTCATCGAATTGAAACTCCGAAAGGCAGCACATTTTTTCCACAGAGAGAGAGAGAGTTAGAAAAACCTTAAATATTGTGAATTTGAAGCGAACTGTTACATACATACAACGCACTATATTTCTGAATGTAAGCAAACTCGATCGCTTTCGGTATCCGCACCAAGAAGGTGGTAGCAGCGCCAGAGATGTGTGTTAACCCTCGTGTGTATTTAGCTGTGTGACGTGCGAGTGTTTAAATAGACTACTTGTGATTTCTGTTAGGGGGGAATCGCCCCTTGATTGGATTGCTTGATAGAGAGTTGTTCTCGAATGCGATTTGTTTTGATTGGCGCTTCCTACTGGGCAGCTTACTATGTGTAGCAGTGTAGCAGTAGGCCACTAGGGCCGTACTCACCTAGGGCGTTGGTGGTACACGACTGTACAGAGGAAAGCGCTGGATAAATAGGTAATGAAGAAAGTCTGCGAAGCGAGATGGGGAGGTTACGGTACGTGCGCATCGTGTTTGAGTTTTGTTGGGATTGCACTCGGTAGCTTTAGGGGTGGTTGGTTGGTTGGATGGTTTGATGGCTAGTTAGATGGTTGGTTGGTTGGTTGGTTGGTTGGAACAGTATCAGTAGGTGGGGACGGGGTGTGGGGGACAGGGGTTCTCAGGTTGGGAGTTTTCATTGTTGGTGTTGAGCGGGGAATCGACGTTGGCTGGTTTCAGCCTGACGATGCTGACGGAGCCCTTGGTATTAATGCGATCAGTGACGAAGTACTTGGTTTGACGTACTGGAACTTTGAAGGGACCATCGCATGGTGGTTGAAGAGGTTTCTTGACAGCATCTACGAAAGGACAACTTGACAGATATTTGTGCACTTGTTAGGAAGGTCGTTCATTTGTTCTGGTAGGAATGGGAGGGAATGATTTGAAATGATCTTGCAAACGCGTAACATATTAGGAAGGCTCCAAAGCGCTTTTGTTGGAGAGTCGAGGATCATTTCGGCAGGAAGAGTCTAAGAGTGGTGCCGAAGCCATTTCTGCCAGAGAGCATCCTGGGTCTTCCTTAACCGTCGTTCGCAACGCCAATATGGAGATTGGGAGTGGGAGTCTTTAGGACCAGTTTACTCTTGAAGACGTTGCAATTAGAGGTGATTTCCATTACCGCTGGCGGTGGAGACTTTGGAGAAGCAAGGCCGTTGGCACAAGGGTGATATGCCGTTGTCAGTATGTTGAATCGAGGAAGTGGCGGCTCAGCTGTCTGAAGAGAGCTGAGGTGAACTGCGCTTTACTCTCAGTGGTAACAGAACAGGGGACACCGGAAAGGGATCCAACGTTCAACTAAGTCTTTCGCGATCGATCCCGAAGAGTTGTCGCGAAGTGTAACAACAATTGTCCAACGCGTAGAATGATCTATGCAGGTTAGGGGGTAGAAAAGGACTTGAACGGAGGGAGCGAGGGAGTGAGGGAGTGAGGAACCAACAATGCCGACATGAATGTGGTGAAAACGAGCATCATGTTGGGGAAGATGAGAAAGAGAGCTTCGGGTTTGGCCCCCTGACGAATGTCATGGCGCATATTGTTCCAGAGGAAGTGGCTGAATGGTTGTTTGGCTCGTTTTGCGCTTGGCTGATAAATCGCGAAAACTGACAACTTCAATTTCACCAATAGTGTCCACACTACTAGTTCGTTACAAAGGACTTGGCAGAGTAGTGGAAACCCCCTTGCAGATCAACAAAATACATATTTTAATATGGTGCAGGTACGCCTTTTGCGTCAAATACAGCCTTAATTCTCCATCCTAGTGATTCGCACGAGTTGTGGATTTAAAAATTAATATTAACCCACTTTTCGTTTGGAACACCCTCACCTAGGTCCCTCAGAGACGACCTTAGTAGCGGCGGAGGTCGTCTTTTTGCTTGGATCTTTGAAATCAACCACAAATGTTTCCTAAAGTTGAGGAGGTCTGGGGATTGTGGTGGTGGTGGTGGTGACGAGATGAAGTGTTCAACTTCATTAGAATGTTTCCCCTCATGTCGTCCATTCTTAAGAATCCCAGTTGCGGTATGGATAGATGCGCTGCATTAGCATGATCAACGATTGCTGCCTTCCCCTCCGCAATAGTCCTTGAACCAGAGGATGTGCTTGTCTTGCTCTCTGAAAGGAGTCCAGAAGTTGACAGAAGTCGTGTATTTTCTTATTGATTAATTACCAGATATCATACCAATTTCTACCTGCAGAGGTTATTTGAGCGCTCATTGCTTGAAACAATTGTTAAAAGTCTCCATGCACAGAAGCCCCTTCTTCACTCCCGATAATAATATAATACTATGCAGATCAGCATGTAAATCCAACTAAAGTTGCTTTCGTAGCTTCTAATAGAAATGAATTTCAATCTCTCATTAGGAAAGCAGTAAAAGTTGACCTATTTTGGAACCTAAACTCGAGTGAACGGAACTCTGCGTATCACATCAACAAGCCGAATTTTCAAAAATAGCCTAAGTGAGCCCTTGTAGCAGTCTTCACAAAGAATCTTTCAAGATTGTTGATAAACTGTAAATTTTAGATTCATTTAAAGACTCATCCATCAATATCCTTTTCCCGTTTATCATCTGCCAAATATCAACAAACCTCTCAAAATCTCCATTATTTTAAAATTCTTTTGGTTATAATTCGAAGAACTTGTAGCGCGTTACGCGCTGTGCTGACGTGATACGTGTTCAAGGGACACGAATGAACCAATCACAGTTTGCTTAACCACGATTTGTGCTCAGACAAGTTAATTAGTGAACACAACTCGTACAACGACTTAAAAGCAAGACGTTCTTCGTGTAACAGTTACTACACCGCCGTGCAACGGCGAGCTGTCATCACCTCAGCCATCTTGTGCTATTCCGTTCTCCCTAATAAAGGTTGACGCTTCCATCAGGGTTTTCTTTTAACTGGAACGTATTCGGAAGTCCTTTAAAGTGTATACCACTTTAAACTAACATCGTCACTCCCAGCATTTTCCTGTGGTGCCTCAAGAACCATTTCACCAAGATTATTTTGCAAACATGGAAACGAATTTTAGTCCAAAGTAAGACCGAAATCGAGAATTATGGTGGTGAATGGGTAATTTTCTCCAGCCAAGCTCTTCTTTGGTCTTTTATGACGTGATTCGTGCTGTTTGTGGCAGTTATTTGTCCTGATGCAGCATCATTTTTCTCCTCCTCAAAACTTGGTTCAAAGTCCCATTTCGCTGACACTGGCTTCGAGCATTAGAACCTGCTGCATTAGGTGGTAACAAATCAAAGTGAATCGTTTCTTGTCGATTGCAAGAGGAGAATCTTTCTTCTTTAATGAAGATCCCGTCTCAGCGTCTGTGGCTGCGGCCTTCCATATTTGCGTCTTAGCCACTGTCGACGACGGTTAACATTTCGATAAGAGGTCCACATTTCGCCAGTCGAAAGCCGTCGGTCTTCCGACCAAAAACATGGACAAATTGGTGGGAATGGAGAGAAGAGCAGATGAAAACTCGAGATTGGAGACTTCGTCCGACGCCCGTTCATGAGGCACCCACTTTCGAACGTCGCAAGCCAACCATCTTCTGCAGATACCTTCTTTCATTCATATCTTCCTCCCCAGTAAGTGAGCCAATGTTTCTAGCCTCATCGGCTCCTGAGTTCCCTTTCGTGGATTCATGAAACAATGAGCCTCAAATGAATCTTCGGTACTTCCATTGAAGCAGGATTTAAACAAGCGAATTTCACATTACCGTTTCGTAAGATAAATTTGATCAGTTACAGTGCATCTAAAAATAAACTTCTAAAATTTCCTTCAATATAAAAAGATAAAATTTGGACAGAACTTACCGCAAACGCTTACGTGACCTTTTAATGCAGAAACTGAACTAAGTGGCACATTCATAAGAAACTTGAATATTATTTGAACATTAGTTGAGGTTAAATAATAGCAAATTGTCGTCAGTCAAATTCACTGGAAACATAACCATAAATAATGTATACATGGCGGTAAAGAAGTATTTCAATAACTCCTAACGTCGAAAATTAAAAGAATAGGCGCATATTTTCGGTTTAAAATTAGCTTTTCGAATGTTACTTGAGTAAATTAACACTATTCATTCTGGAATTCATTGGTTAAGGTAGGGAATTGGTTTTTAATTCACTATCGAGTCTCAAGGTGAAGCCATCGAAGTCAAGAAGATCTCACAATATTCCCTGCAGTAAACAACCTTGAGGCTCTTTTACCGAATTGTTTTGGTAAGTTGGATTAGAATGCAATTTCAATCTCGAATTTAAATCGTTCAGAATTGCAATTCTTTTTTCCATGTTATTGTGTTAAAAATTGCGCAGTTGTATTATATTTGTGTTTCTTTAGACATTTCCTATACGTTTATTTGGCATTTTGTTCAGGATTGTATTACCCACGAAGCAGGATGCGTCAGTTCACAAGGGGCGTGGGGTAAAGCACACAAACAATTATCACGTGTTTTTGAACCCCAGTTTAACAGTCGTGTAATATGTGTAGACCTATCACTTGCATAGCATTCCCACCTATTACCTATTGCGATGGAAAAAGTTACCTGCAAATACCACCCTTTGGCCGACCTGATCGATGATCCCCACGCTGGCGACATGATTTGTTCCCAATGTGGTCTCGTTGTGGTTGAACGGGCGATCGACGTCGGCGCGGAGTGGCGAACCTTCGCCCACGACCCACTTGGCATAAACATGTCGCGTGTGGGAGAAGCCGAAAACCCACTTTTGGATGGTGGTGGTGACCTGTATACCTTGTTCAGAAGAACGTCTTTCAGTGATGCGCGACAACTAGATGAGGTGTGTGGAAAACCGCTATACCGCAATCCACACTCTAGACTATCATCATCAAATAGCGCTCTCATCAAGGCGTTCCGATACATTCGTCAAATTGCCGGCATGCTCCATGCCCCCAAATCAATAAGCGATCGGGCGAATGCATTATACAAACTAGTTGTGGAAAAGGGCGATCTTCGTGGCCACAGCAAGGAGGTGGTGGGCGTAGCCTGTCTCTTCCTGGCCTGTCGTCAGGAGGGAGCGCCGCGTACCTTCAAGGAGGTCTCTGCTGCCGCACGTCTCCCGAGGAAGGACGTTGGAAAAGTCTTCAAGAAGGTCATAAAGAGCCTCGACACTAGTACCAGATCGGTGTGTGTGGAAGACCTCTTGAATCGTTTCTGCTCCAACCTCCATCTGGATGTGTGCGTGCAGAAGATGGCCAACCACGTGGCCACGCGTGCCCTCACTCTCAACCTGGTTGGTGGTCGCAGTCCACTATCAGTTGCTGCTGCAGCCATCTTCATGGCTGCCATGGCATGTGGGGTGAAAAAGGAGAAGAAGGAAATCGGCCAATCAGTTGGTGTTGCCGAGGCCACCATCACTGCCACTTACCGAGCGATGCGTGTCAGGGTGGCGGAGCTCTTTCCGGACGGCGCTAACTTCCCTGTGCCCCTCGACAGCCTCCCGCCTACTTAACTACCCGAGCTAATGTCCCACCCACTCAGTACCTCCTCCCCATTCCTTCGCCTCTATTACATTTGTATTCACTCTCGCTCTCCTACCCCAAATTCGCTGTAAATGTACAAATAAACATGTGGCGCACACTGAATTATCACCTATTTTTGCACCCTTCTCTCTTTAATAGTCGTGCAATTCTTCCATCAATCGATCACCTCCTCACAATGGTCCTCTCAAAACGTTTTGTTTGACACTCACTTTACTGTCAATTACATGGCCAGGAAGAGGAGCAGAAAAGTGGTTTCGGGAGTAGCATTTAATTTCTTAACGTCACGATGCAAACTTAAAATTTTTACTATATGAATGCACCAACAATCCATGTTCTCAGAATACTAATAATTTTTTCTCATGATCCTGAAATGCTGACCTTAATGCTTTGAATAAGACTAAGCTGAATGTTTGAGGTAGGTATTTTAATCTGTTTAGGCCAAAAGAAACTAGATAACTTGTCTGCTTCCACCATCGAACTGTGTGTAGATCATTCGGTTTGCTATCGAATGTCAACACAGTGGTTGAATTGACAGGGTGAAAAGTTTCATTTAATGTTGGATGAAGAAACAACAAGCAACAGTGGAGGGAACTAAGGAAAGAATAAAAAATGTACTAGAAAATGTTCAGTCAGTAGCCTGGTTTTGCATTACATGAACGCTGGACACAGTCGTATTATAAAATGCAGGTAGAATGCTTGATTTAATGGTACTCTCTGAGTGTCGACAAGACTGAGAGAACCGTTTGGATGTAGCCACAATGTAACACCCACATCCAGGTTGTAATATATGCGGAACCGATTCTAAAATTCTTTTCCCAAACCCATTATACTCCTTGGAACGCGCGTTCCATATCTCTCACAGGCCCACCGATTTGGTGAATAAAGCGTCTGAAAACCAACGATCCATTGTTTGGGACTCGAGAAGAAATTCGAATGGGTCTTCCGGGTTGCTGACTCCAACTCCTGCCTCATTGGATCAGACTTCCTAGCTAAATGCAAATTCCTTGTCGACTGCGCCAACTCCTTACTTATATGTAAAGAGACGAAAGAGATCGTGCAAAGAAAACCTGTAATGAACTGATTGAATTCGTTTTCAATTTACCCCCATTGTACAGTCTCGGAGAATTTCCCCAGTCCTGCGAAACCAAAGACCATCTGTCCACCCCTTGGCACTTAACCTCTGTGTCCTTCTCGTGTTATGCTGTTATGCTATATTCAAAAACCTGCTTGACCTGACAATCATGCGCCCTCAGGAAATCAATGTTTTACCCGTTTGCGCCCTTGTGCCCATTCATTAAGTGAATTTATAAACACTATATTGGGATTTTTGGCATCCCCTATAATATGCTATCTTTGAATACAGCTCTTTTATATATCCTAACCTTTGTCTTTGAACCATATTGGTAACAGTTTCGTAGTCAGAATGGACCGGATTGAGCTTAACCAAAATTAATGGGTCGTCTCTTGATGCGTCTCCTTTTCAGGCGATGAGCCCGAAAAACTGTAAAATGGGGCAAAAAGGGTCAGTGACAATAAGGGGTGTCTGAATGAATGTGGGTGTGATGCTGTCTTTTGGTTGGAAGGGACGAATTTCTGGAAACCGGTAGATTATGTATCGTGGAAGGGTTCTTGAGTTTGTTCACAGAGGCCAGTGGTCGTTGGTTCGTTTAAGATGCTGCTGAGTGTGGTAAAGGGGTGCTGGGAATGGAATTTGGAGGTCAGAGGAAAGTCTAAGTGAAGAAACAATGAGTTTCCCTATCAGAAGGTAAAGGTAAGTGCATCGTGCATTGCTGCAAAGCCGGTTTTTTAGTGCATGAGGTAGAATAACTATGGCATTCGGTAAATTGTGATTGATTGAGACGGTAGCACGTTTAAAACTCGTGGTATAGGATTATACACCAAGTTGACGTTAGTGAGCTCTTCTTTTGACAGCCCGGAGGGCCAAGAGGCCAATTTGGTTGAGAGATAAAGAGGTGGCTCTTGGCGATGCGGTGATGAAATTAGGACCTGTGGTTTTTTCATTATTGCAATCAGTCACTGCGGTCGCCTGATGTAGCTATCAAGGTCTTCGTAGTATCGACACTGGTTAGTTGGTGATCGTTTGTGCTTGTATATCTAGTGGTATTTGTGTGGGGCTGTTAAACTTTTGTCCAGCTGCTATTCCAGGTATTCTAGATTCAACTTTGACTACGTCTTCTTTACCATCGCGGTCAATCAAGAATGCCTTCTTGGATTATTTTAAAACACACGAGCCACCAAAAGGAGAACAGAGAGGCCCCTTAACCGCAGCGTGTGTCGCGAAAACGTGGGACGATGTTTGGAGTTTCGTATTGACACACGAAATCCGAAATAAATCCATTTAAAAAGGAATTAAAATCAGCCCTCTCTGTTTTCCTACCTTAATCCATGTTCGAATAATAAAATTTATGGTCGTTTTGAGGTAAGCATACAATGTGAAGTTAATTTTCGTGTTTGTATAGCCTTCAATGATAAGAAAACTTAACAACCAGCCAATTTCTTCCAAAATAAAACGTGTTGGGAAGCGTATCCTTAAGGCGTTAGTCCGGTAAGATTCAGCTATTTTCGTAACGAGCTTTTGCATGAAAAACAATTCTCTATTAGTTGCTAACATTTTCATAACGAGTACCATAGGATGACTAATTTTAGCCTTTGATTTAAAACAAAAATTGGTTGTGTTAACAAAACAATTCTAATTTCATTTCGTTGTGTGTTTATGGCAATCATTTCCGAGTATTAGGCAGATAGGGAATCTGTGATTCTGTGAAAAACACAATTCAATAGCATTTCAAAAACAAAATCATTTTCCTGAATATTGAGTCAACAAACCAATCCGTACAGATTGCTGGCAAATAATTAAAATTTGCCTTATTCATTTGAGGTTGGAAGCTTATAAGAATCTGAAGAGTGTTATGAAGCTAAGACCGCCCTGGTGAAACAAAAAGGGGTGAGGTTTTACCAGAGCAAGGCACAACTCCCTCCCCCTCCCCCTCACCCACACCACGGCACAGGAATCACGACCACACAAAGATGAAACCTGGATGGGGGAAATGCCCTATCGACCTTATTCTCCCGACTTTGCTGTTTCCTCGGACTATCATTAGTTCATTTGGGAGAAACACCCTTGGCGACGCCACAGAAAGATGAAGTTACCATTTTCGAGTTCTTCGATAAATCAATAAAACGGAATCTTACAGTAATGGGTGGGGGCGTTAGTAAACTCGTCCATAAATGGATGTAATGGATACTTAGAGTCTGTTAATTGCTGATTTAATCTTTTGTTAAATGAGGCATTCGGTCACTTGTTTTATTTACTCAAAATTCCGACTTATTTGATGGGGTGACCTGATAAATAAATATTTGCATACTGATGACTCATAAGGTCATTGCCAACTTTGACCATAGGATATATAGGTAAATAAATAAATAAATAAAGTAATGCACTGTTTTAGATAACTAAAACTTAACATTAAATTATTATTATCGATTTTTATCTGTTCCGCTAATTGAACCAGTGAAGGAAACCAAATATCGATCTATAGATACATCCGGTTTGGAGTTGATTAATGGGACTCATTGATAAAATAGCGATTGGATCGATTCATTTTGATTGAGGGAAAGTTGGCCTTATTACTAAAGAATCACCATCAAGAATATGGTTAAATTTTATACTTTCCTCTAAATCAGTGGATTAGGAAAGTCGATGAGATAAAATCTGATCCAGTAGTAGTTGCAGATATTTATCTCGTGCACGAGAAATTACCTCCAATAACCACAGAACATCGATAGACAGATTAAAGTTCCTCTCTAGCTAAGTGAACCAGTACAAAAAGCCCTCCAAAATTTTTTAAGGCGAAACGCAGCAGCATTATGCTTCTCCACTGAACCAAAACATGCTTCGTGGGTACACCGCCTACCACGTGCTTGACGTCCATTACATCAAGCATGATAGATATGTTTATTTGGGACTGCCCATTCAACCGTGGCGACACGCGGAGACGTGAATAGTTCAAGATGGTTTATTATTTACTTCCCGAGCCCGCATGAGTTCGCGAACCATCTACGGCTTATGGGCTCAACTAATCTCTGTGTGGTTGTCATATGAATTCTGCTCTTATGGCCACACACATTCCAAGCTTCGTTGCAGAAATGGCAACATGTCCATTCCCTAATTTTGTCAACTGCTACCTCGTAGAGTACCTTCTCACCAACTCAAACGGTTCAGACATTTTCTCTACAAGCAGTTGTTCTAGAAATCCCTCCGGTCGGTGCACTCTTACCATCTTTCGGTCAAGGTCACACAGCAAGACATCTGTCTATCCAGCGCCAATCATCGGCCTAAAGGGGAGGTAACAGAATGGGCCCAGGCTAAAACGGGCCAGCCCAACATCAGGCGACCGCAGTGACTGATTGCAATAATGAAAAAACCACAGGTCCTAATTTCATCACCGCATCGCCAAGAGCCACCTCTTTATCTCTCATTTACCTTTTTAAACAAAATTTATGAAAGATTAGCTACGCCCCTATGGATTAAGACCCAATGGTTTAGATATGACTATTTTAGACAGAGTGTATGGGTGGAGTGGTCAAATCGGGAGTTAATTGTAAGAAGTTAAGCCCATTGAATCTTTTGCAGGATCCAGATGAGAGAAAATTCCTTGAGGGAGAAGAAACGGTCAGTGCGATGCCTTAACTGTCTGTGAAAGCAGTTACACCAGTAGTGAATTCAATTGGGATATGAGAATGGGTGCGCACATATTTGGCAGGTCATTAAGAGCAGAAAGTCATTGCACATTACGCTAATTTCTAGCATTTCAAGTGGGTGCTCTGATAAGCTAATACAAAACTATTTTGTTTCCAGAAAAATGGCATTCCAGTCGAAGGAGCTGTTGGGAAGTTCCTTGAGGGAGTTTCGATCGCTTTTGTTCTCCTCCTGCTACTTGTCTCCCTAGTTCTTCTCGCCGTCTACTTCGCTAACGTCAGTTCAATCGTAGCAATGCTGCCCACTAACCCAAGCGAAGCCGGTCCTGCCTCCATTTTCACTGGCCTCAACACATCCCTCAACCTCCTGAATGATTTCGTTCAACAGGGATTCCAATCGGGTGAAGAGCTTATCAATTCAACTTTGAGTAACTTTTTCAACCTAACCAAAGTTAGTTTTATTGTCTTCCGCTCAATTTAATTATACAGTCGTTTGAGGGATGATTTTCGATCACAAATTGCCTAGAGTTAGGGAGATTTAATTTAATTACAACTGCCTCTGCTCTCACTTTCAGAGTGCATTAACCCGTGGCCTAGATGGCATGACTGCTCAATTATCGGAGTACTTACAATTTGAGGATGCTATAGCTCAAGGCAGGGATGCCGTGTCCACTCTAAGAAACTTCGATGAATATGTCCAAGCGGCAAAGATGAAAGTCATGGAGTTGAAAGAAAACGCTGTGCAGCTGTCAAAGCAACTGAATGCTTCGAATGAATTGCTTCGCAAGACCATAGCTAAGTATGCAGACTGCGATGAAATCGCAGCTTGCAGAACCTTGAAGGTGGGTGATACACTTTGAAAGACTTAAAATTCAATAACCATCATGAGTGTCTATAAAATATGCAGGGCATTGTAACGAACTTGACGGTTGTATTTGACGTGCCGACTATCGACAGTGAAAAGTTGGATTCCCTTTCGTTCGTTACCAACAGCACCAAGGCGCTCCTCGAGAAGAACCTGGAGCTTCTTGAGGAGGAATTCGCGAACCTCGCTGCCACAATTACTGGCATTAGCAGCTTCGTAAATGAAATCAACGTAGATGAGCTGGTGACACTTGTCCTTCAATTGTGGAGAAAGGCTGCTGCCTTTTCAGAGGTGTCCATGAGTCGGGCATTTGGAGTACTCAAGTCTGCAGAGACCTACATCTCAATTTACACCAAAGGGATCCAAATTGGTCTATTTTGCATCGGCGGCATCTTCTGCATCCTCCTTCTCATCGCTGCTCTTATGGCAGCCCGTTTAATGGTCAATTGGACCATTCGAAGATTCCTGACTACACACAAGGCACCGATGGGTGAACCAAAACCAGGTTAGTTCCAATGTTTCTAGAATCTCAAGATAGATTTTGATTGTGCTTTAATGAGGACTGCTACCGGCGAACACCTCAGCGTTTCTAACGCGATTTAGTAAAGGGTAGAACGCTACCACCGAAAGGTCAGTCTATCTAAACCATGACATGAAGTCAGAAAAGATAGTCAGCAAGTCTGAATTCTTCACCCAAAAAACGAATAAATGCTGCGATAAAATGGTCGAGATGTAACTACACAACGTTGGGCTAAGGCAGAAATATCCAGTGGAATGCATAATTTTAACTACTGTGAATATTATTACATTGCGTCATTATTCCAAGAATCTTATTTATCAAATTCGGAGTGTGAATCCAGAGGAGGCTTAGCATGTTTTGATACAAGGAGGGTGAGGATAAGTATCCAAAATAGCTCTCTCAAACCCACCTCATTCCATCAAATACCCATTGTTTTGAGCGTCTTCCCTGTTTGGCTGTTTTGCAGCAACCGAGGGCTACCATATAATAAGCAAAGTTCACATCACGTCTAACAAACAGAAGACATGTTTATAGCCCTCAATCAGATACATCGGCTATGGCCGTGAGAGCCGCAGCACAAGCTTACCCTACTCATGCATAATCACAATCATGTTATTCATAGGCATTAATAAGCAGTTTCGTGAAGGATAATATTGCGGTATTTCCCACCGACGACTGCAGGTAGAGATTTGCGGAAAGTGGACAGGCGGGTGTGTGGCAAGTGGCCCGTTTGCTGCTGCTCCTGCCTCCTTATTGTGCTTCTAATGACCTTTGCTCTCTTGGTGGCTATCGCCTTGGCTCTCTTGGCATTCGCCTCAGGTAGGTCTGATTGTGCATGGCCAATCCACAGGATTCACTCAACCTAACTCTTGGTTAGTGATAAAACCACCGGGTCAACCCATAAGATCTGTAATGGTTTCGCCTTTTTTTAACATAATAAAAGTTAGAGAGAATCATGAGATTTTTAAGCTAGGATGAAATTGTTTTTTATGTTACAATATGTTTGGACTGATTAGATTTTGTTTAGCAAGGTAATAACTCAACGTTAGCCTGATTGAAACCCTACTTAACCAGAATTACCCTAAAATACCTTGAGGCAAATTACGTTTTATGAGCTCAGCCACAACAGAGAAGGGAAATTCATTGAAAAAGATCATTCGTGAACCCATCTGGTGGGATCGACGGTGAATAAGCCAACTTGATTTGTCATCACCTAATCCAGTAACAACCAGTGCTCTCATCTAACGTCAGCAATATGGGCGTTTGAAGACAAGCTCTGAGGAGGAAGAATACCCGCTCTAGTTAATGGAAAAGGTGTGATGTCCATTAAAACAATGCAGTCCGACTGTTAACAGGAAGAATCACGCCATAAAAGATGAACGAAGAACTTGGTTGAGAAAACGTTCTTCCTTATTTATCTCATTCTCTCCCCTGTTTCTGCTTCAGCCCGTTGTTTGCTTCGTTATTTTAAAATCCTTCCGGAGAAACAGCTATTGAATGCCGCAAGAAGACGTAAAACTTACGTTTGCACGTTCTTCGATTCAAGACCAAACAAGTTCAAATATAATGGCAGTATTAGTAAAATTGTTAATAGATGGATAATGAGGGAAAGGACATTGATGACTGAATCAATGATTAAATGTAACAACTGGTATCTTGCTTTATTTAAAGGAAAATAGGAAAGAAATTATGAGATGACCTGATAACTTCTAAAATAGATGTTCTGTTATACTACACTGCTCAATGTGTTGCTTCCTGCAAAATCATGCCTGATGACCTGGTAACCTGGCCTGACCTGATGATGGCCTGATAACTTCTAAAATAGATATTCTGTGATACTACACCACTAAATGTATTGCTTTCTACAAAATCATGCCGTGCCTCCAAACAGCCGAGGGATGCAGGTACCTAGTGGAGGAGAGTGCGGTCAAGCAAACGGACTACGCGGTGAGTAGCTGGATAGCCAAGAAATGGGACTCCGGTGTTGTGCCCATTCTCGGTAAGGTCGTGACAAGTGGCTTCGTGACGCTGGCACCGCCGAAGAATCTCCTTCACGCCCTCGCCTTTGACTGCGCTTCTGCCCAGTCGGAAGGTCGAGACCTCGGACTGCTCTCTGCTCTTGGCTACCAGAATCTGCTCAGTGCACGAGCACTCCTTGATGGATTCGTACCAGACATGCTCATTGGCCTTGGACGAATGTAACTATATGCTTTATGGAGTTGCGCCTGCCACACCAGACTAACTGTCACTATGCGCTCTACCACCTGCTTTAGAATGATGCTACAGTCCTTGCAAAGCACGGATTTGGCTTCAAAGCTGCCAAAGGATGAGGTGATCGACCAAGTTCTAGAGGGAATTGATGAGGCATTGAACATCCATTACACAGGGGTTAGTTTGAGTTGTATTCCTCAGTTAAGACAAATATCAAACACACCCTCAGAGGTTCACGGTTGCAATTTCCGATTCTGTTTTGGATTTTAGGAAACCAGAGAATTGATTGACTCAATCAGCAACTTTGACGGAGTTTTCAAGGATGTGGTGGTCAAGATGGAGGGGCTGTCGAACGCCAGGAGTGCTTCAAATTCAGAAGAATTGAAAGAAGCCGTGGAGACCCTGAAAGGAGTCCAGAAGTTGGCAGGAGCAGCGCAGATCTCTGCAGGTGAGGCGGTGGCCTCGCTGAACGCACTCGGTGGTGAAACGGCCTCTCTCCGCAAGTCCCTTGTGGACGCCACTAGCGCAACTCGGAGCAGCCTAAAAGTAAGTGAGTGGTCTCCTCTAGGTAGGTGTCAGTGTGTTTATAATGACTGCCAGCAGCATTGTGCAATTAAGCGTCGTCAAAGCGGGCACTAACCCATTTTCCAGTGTGCGATTGGATGTTGAGAATCCTACATCTAGGAGTGCAATCTGTGCTTCGTGATAAAAAATGGCTGTCTTTTGCCCTTAATTAAAGGCAGGCAGAAACCGGTGGGCATTGCAACAGAGAGCGGGTAGGCAATACGACTCACTGGTGAGTAGTACGAAGACCCTCCTAATAGAGGAGGCCACTACGCACTCGGAGGCGCTCACACGCAATCTCTTGCCTTGCGCAACAGCCGGCGGGGCCTACACGAAAGCGGTCTCGCTGGTGTGCGGTAAGTGTGGCGCCGTAAATCGTCTCTTCGCATTCGCTCTCATTGCAGCACTGCTGGCATTCTTCGTGGCCCTCCTCTACACCGCGCTCTTCTTCCTCGCCTCCTCCTCCTCCTCCTTCTCCTCCTCCTCCACTCAGTCTCAGCCCTCACTTCACTGCCGTCCTCCCGAAAAGCAGGAATCCCAATAGGCCACATCTGGCCTGATACTGACGTTGGCCTCCTCGTGTGATGTTTCATTTCTCTTCAAAGGAATATACTTTTTTCTTCCCTGAAGGCCCAACTTACCCACTCTTTCTAATCTCAAAATTTACAAACAACATTCCTATTATATTTATTAAAGTCTGATTGTAATTCGTCATACAATCTTCTCATTGCAATATTCGATAAAAAATGGAAAATTGTGTTCGGTTCAGGAATTCTTAAGTCCCTCACTTTATGAGATAAACTATTTTGATTGTCAGCTTGTTCACTCTGTCAACTTGCTACGTTTCCTTTACTATGCTCAGCAAAATAATAGGCATGATAATTATGTAAGTAGTAAAGAAACCTAGCTCGTATTTTGTCATTAATCACAGTCTAAGTTACACTTTGCTCCACTAAGAGAATGATTTTTTGCAAAGTGAAAAATTGTGCATTTGAAGTTATTTTACTTGTAATCTGCAAAGGTGTGGCAAATTCATTTGCTTCTCAGCCTTATTACTGCGCTGTTTTTCAAAGTAGACATAAGTCTAAACAAGTGATGTGGATCCTCTTAATTCAAGATACCGACATGCAATTACACAATGATACAATTTCGAAAATCTGAACAAGTCTGCGTGCAATACCGAGGACCATATAAGTGGAATTTTCCGCTAAAACTTTTAGACAACTATATGAGTCAGAACAAACCGACTGATCGGGTCACAGGTGGGATGGGTCATACTCTTGCTATTATTGTACGCTTCCAAAATTATAAAGGTATCTAGTATTAACCGGTGATTTCATAAAACTAAGGCAAATTTATCAGTGCCCCATGCAAGCAGTACCTATGTGGTAACTGTGGAATTGAGATGAGCTCACAACTGATGCATCAGTTGAAAAAGTACAACTCCGAAATGTTCAATTACTTGAGCTGTCGGCAGTCTTCACGACGATAGGCAGGCATTCAAGATTGCAAAGTGTTATGGATCCGTGTAGTGCTTTATGTGGTGTGAACGAAATACCTGCCCACTCTACAGCACTGACCATGTATTTTGCATACAACCAAATGTGGATTCTAAGGAACCCAAGGCTATCAGTGGTTTGGAAAAGTACAACGTGCATCACTAGGTTCTATTCTGCATAAGAATGCCCGTAATTTACAAAAATTGCGCATACGTAGAGAGTAAATGGGTAAAGAATAGATTTGGGTGGTAGCCACGAGATGGTGTGTGTCTTTCTTCTCGTTGCTCCAATGATAAAGCAGCGCGGACGAATTGAGGAAATCAGTGCCTCTCATTGCCTCGTCAATCTCTTCTTTCGTCCAGCCCACGGCTTCGAAATTGTCGGTTGAATGGAACTCGAGACAGGTTTCGCCGGTTACGTCGTCATGCTTGAAAATGAATGGGCCCTCTTCAGCTTTCGGGAAATGGTCACAAAAGTTGCATCAAAGACGAGTTCGGTAGGAGCATTCCTACAACCTTCGTCTCCATGCGCAAATGGGGGCGGATTCTGCGTCAAGGTCTCAGCATCGCTCCATAGGACGTCGGAGAAGAACTGTAGTGGTTTGAGTTCATCAATGTCGCAGCGATAGTCTAGATTGGGCTGAAGACTGGAGAAAATGAACTTACTTCCGCAGTTCAGGCGACACTACCTTCCAACTCACGTACTTCGCCCAGAGGCTCGCACCTTCACCACTTCACATAACCTCATAATCTTCTCATGGGCTTCCAGGCCGCAATCGTACCCGAATAATCGTAAATCGCAAAAGGACAAGGAGATTACCTAGGCACGGAACATCGGACTTTGAGGAAATACTTAGGTGCTCTGCTATTTCTGGAGGGCAGAACAGCGGAGTGCAGAAATAGTCGTGTGCCTGCCTCTGGTTCTGCTTTTCCCAACTCGTAGGCGCCATCCAAATCATCTAAAAGAACACGCCCCGAATTCACGAGCATCGCTTCTGGTCGCTTTTATGTGGAGATGTGCAATGTGCATATTGTGCAGATGCTGCAGGCCACTCATGATCTCGCACAGGCAGGAGTGTATCCAATCCTCGTTCTCAATACCACCCTCTAGGCAAATCACATCTTCTACTGATGGGTAGTTTGCCAGTTTTGTACGGAGACAAGAGCACGGAGTCCTCAAAACGGAAGCATTGTGTGAGCGTGGCTAGGAAGGGCGACCGTTGCCTGACTATTGCAAGTTTCACCACAGCCCATTCTTCACCGATATACACCTCAAAGGCGCGTTTGAGAGCATAGCGAGGGCTTTTCAAATCCGGTTTCGCAGCATCCAAAACTACGTGCTAAAGTGAGAATTCGCCACCTGCGATGAAATATTCCACCCTGTAACTCAACACACCAGAACTTCACCCTTTCCTGGGTGCGATATACTTAGGAATGAGATCACTGCACCCGGTGTCCTTGCCAAACGTTCAGTTCTCGGTTACTCACATCTGGCCACGTCTTCTCGGCCTGACTAATAATCGAAATTTACGCTCGTCGTAATAAATAGTTTATTATGATAAAGATAATTTAAAGCAAAATCCATCTTCGATATATATATATATATGTATATTGTTATATATAATGCGATATAGCCGAGGACTGTGCAACCTAAATAGCAGAATTATCATGCCTCTTGCGAAATCACGCAGGATAATCGACGACGACGACAAAAGAAGAGACGCCGTGATAATTTCAAACGGTGTATTTCAAAGAGTTCGAGTCCTCATTAGTAACTATGGGATATCAACCTTTAGTGAACAGAGGGAATGGATAACGGCTGGAAATAATTGGGAAATGGTCGTACTGGTGGTCTGTAGAAACGACACTTCTCCACTGCATGGAGAGATTCCTGTGGGGTGCGAATCTCGTTTCTTGAATTCGGATCCGACGGACCTTCCCGCCGTGGGCTGTGAGGAATCCAATAGGAAAGACAAAGGTAGTGAATGACCGGAGCGGAGTCTACGTTATTCCGTTTGCGGAAATCTGCATACAAGGCTACAAGGCAGTCGTTAATGTACCAAAATATATCTCCAAACCTCATCGCAGTCTGCATACTTAGCTATGGTCTTGCGAAGTAATTCATTCGAAGCATTCAGTTGCTTTGACAGCTGCACAGCGTTTTCTTGCAACTCCATGACTTTCATCTTTGCCGCTTGGACATATTCATCGAAGTTTCTTAGAGTGGACACGGCATCCCTGCCTTGAGATATAGCATCCTCAAATTGTAAGTACTCCGATAATTGAGCAGTCATGCCATCTAGGCCACGGGTTAATGCACTCTGAAAGTGAGAGCAGAGGCAGTTGTAATTAAATTAAATCTCCCTAACTCTAGGCAATTTGTGATCGAAAATCATCCCTCAAACGATTGTATAATTAAATTGAGCGGAAGACAATAAAACTAACTTTGGTTAGGTTGAAAAAGTTACTCAAAGTTGAATTGATAAGCTCTTCACCCGATTGGAATCCCTGTTGAACGAAATCATTCAGGAGGTTGAGGGATGTGTTGAGGCCAGTGAAAATGGAGGCAGGACCGGCTTCGCTTGGGTTAGTGGGCAGCATTGCTACGATTGAACTGACGTTAGCGAAGTAGACGGCGAGAAGAACTAGGGAGACAAGTAGCAGGAGGAGAACAAAAGCGATCGAAACTCCCTCAAGGAACTTCCCAACAGCTCCTTCGACTGGAATGCCATTTTTCTGGAAACAAAATAGTTTTGTATTAGCTTATCAGAGCACCCACTTGAAATGCTAGAAATTAGCGTAATGTGCAATGACTTCCTGCTCTTAATGACCTGCCAAATATGTGCGCACCCATTCTCATATCCCAATTGAATTCACTACTGGTGTAACTGCTTTCACAGACAGTTAAGGCATCGCACTGACCGTTTCTTCTCCCTCAAGGAATTTTCTCTCATCTGGATCCTGCAAAAGATTCAATGGGCTTAACTTCTTACAATTAACTCCCGATTTGACCACTCCACCCATACACTCTGTCTAAAATAGTCATATCTAAACCATTGGGTCTTAATCCATAGGGGCGTAGCTAATCTTTCATAAATTTTGTTCGAAAAGGTAAATGAGAAGATCTTAGCCGCTAACTTCAATTCACGAGATCAAGTTGCGTTACATTGAATAAGCGAAAGGAGTAAATTGAGTTAGGGCCATGTACACATCGCCCCAGTATCGAAATGAAGAGCGCCACCCACATTCCACGTTTGCTACACCAACAAGACGTTACCCACATTCATTTGATTTATATCACGTTATTCCGTAAGTTCCATGCAAATTTTGACATCTTAAATTTAACGAAATTCAAAGAGTATTTTACGTCTAATGGGGCTGAGCATCATTAAGCTGATCCAAGTTTGTTTAACAGAACAATTAAAATAAGATATGCTTAGTAAAATCCTTTCCCCTCTAGATGTACTCAAGAATCATTTGAGAATTTAACGTTCTATAATCTGAAGAAACGAAACTCATAAGCCGAAGCGGCTAGAAAAATTCACTCCTTATGAGAACAGGAATGTTTGAATGAAAGAACTCGTTGCAGGAAATAGTTTGCGAAATTCGAAGATAGAGATCTAACAAAGTGAAGTCAGGTTGAGTTTGATGACAAACAGCTTCTTGAAGAAGCTTATTCTGCTCCATCAGCTGAGTTAGAACTGCTCATCATCGTCATCTCCAAAACTTACTAACTTACTAACTATACTTGCAAAGGTGGGTGCCTCAAGAAGACAGTGTCTGGAAACAGTTTCAAATCTCAGGTTGACAACTACTCTTCTCTGCTTTCTCACTAAATGGCTTCTCAGGATTCGGTGAAGTGACTTGTGACTGGCAACTGGCCAAGGGATAACCCACTTTGAATTGTTACGAGCTAGTGCTGCAATAATCAGTGCACGAATCTACTGGCAGCAATGAGGGCGTTTAAATCAGGCATTGGGGAAGGAAAAAGACCAGCCACAGTGAGTCGGATAGGGGTTGATCAGAGGTTATTGGGACAGTGCACTTACCTACAAAACTAAACAAGAACTTCTGAGGCTGAGTATACATCACCCATGTAATTCTCCCTAACTTGAACCTCCAGACAACCACTTTGTTTCGTAGCTTCCAAAATCAGTTAGTAGAAAGACCTTTTGCAACGCCAGATGAACAAGTTGAAATTGACATTGGTGAGTTCTCCTAACAATCAAAAATAATTATAATGAAGGTGTTAATCAGCTTGTAAGAGATGGAAGGAAATCATAGATAATCGGGGAAAGTACACTGATGATTGGATTCCTAACGCGTTGTAACACTTGATTACTTGCTTTATTCGAAATTCGGACAGAACCTATGGGGTGACGTGATAGAGCCGTGATGGAAAGAGAAAGAAATGAAAACAGACCTGTTTTTGTCTTGACGCGAAGGTATTGGCACACTGCACGGTGATCATAAGCACAAAAACGAGAAGAAAGAGAGCAACTGTGGTCCACAGTATGATCGGTTCGCGGTTGGGATTGGCAAGTGCTCTCGCCACTGCCTTTTTGCCTCCCCCCAAACTCTCAGGTATGCCCTCGAGGGCCAGCAAAGGCGAACCTCTGAGAAACACCGTGTTCCAAAGAAAATCCCTATTCACCTCAGGTAGGACTTCCAGTTGCCGCTGCTGGTGCTGATGATGATGATGATGATGATCCCCCGGAGGCGAGTAAAAGAACATGTTCAAAAGACCTGCGTTGTTTGTCTGAACAACCCAGGTCAGTATAGCCACCGCCATAGAAGCAGCACAGGTTTCCATAACCGCCATTTCTGTGCCGTAGAATTTTGCTAAAATGCTGGGAAATCGGATGAATGAGTTTTGCGCCAAATGCGTAGTGCTACCCTATTTATTGCGTACTCACAACACGAGTGGGGCCCGACTCCTGTGCGCACCTGGTTAAGTCAATGTAATGACCAATTGAAGTACGTGGGGCACTGAAGGACAGGGAATTGGGAATCTTATTG
>JAUOZQ010000372.1:0-43441 GCA_030710315.1 Anomotaenia brevis
CCAATAAACTTGTTTAAAAGGCAATTAGTGAATAGCTAATAAGGATAGGAGGGCGTCATCGAATATTCTAGCACGAATTTTGCTCAAAGCTTATGCTTTATGCTCTGTGTCAAACCCGCTAGAGTCCCCAGGATTGCATATCGCAGAAGGTAATCTCTTAAGAGACGATCTCTTGTTCTGGGCTTAAATGAAGAGTTAATATAATGGCTGCTTAAAAATGTAGAATGATTTAACCTTAGAAAATTAGTGCAAGCGCTATATAGACAAAGGCTTAGAGAAGCAAATAATTGGTTAAAATTGATACAAATCGAAAGTTTAATAGAAGTATAAACCCTGCTTCGTATTTTATAGGCAGCACTAAAAAGCTACGCATCATGTGCAGCTCTCGATACAAATGCTGAAAGAGCGCAAACCTACAAGCCAGTCAATTTCAAACAAGCGTTTATTCAGTCCCATTTTTCACTCATTTGTTTGGATTATTTTGATTTGATTCTCGAGTGGTTGTGAAACAAAAAGGAAGACTGTCAATTAGCCAATGCTCTACAGCTACCGTCATTGCTACATCTGTTTCCAACCACATATTCTAAAGGCTTCGGAACAGCCTTATAGGCTTTTATGAAAGTTAATACCCTATTTTATATACCGTCCTAAAGAAAAGCCGAATAGCAACCACATGGTCAACGAATTCAAACCTTCGGTAAAAACAACAGAAAATATTCAAAAGTGAAAATAACGTTAACGTTGGGAAAAGAAGAAAAAGAAATGAAGATTGGATTTACAAAAAAATGGGTTAAGAGAGCAAAGCTAGTGCTGAATTGGCCTTTTTACTCTGTTGCGCTGCAACCTATCCGCATCAATGGAGAAGATTCACCTACAGAGCATTAACAGATAAAATGAATAAATTTGGACTATCTCTAGTCTTATAACGATTTTATTTTCGTGATATACGGTTCGCTAACGAACCTCAGTTGAGTTAGTGATTGTAGCTAAAGTCACCCAATATGGCATTTAATTATCCTTTATTCCAAAGGGATTTTTTGTGATGTTGGCGCTGAAGCCGGACTATTAGTAGAAAGCTTGCCATCTATGGAGCAAATGTATCTCTACTTTTTATCAACCTCCTTAAAAGGTATCACTATAAATTGCCTGTTTTCTATAATTTGGTATTTGACAAAGGGAATATGAAAAAAGAGAAAATTTACTACTGAATAAAGAGATATAACTGTGAAATATATTTTGCGAAACGCTTTTTTCTAGTTTCCTCTGGCCTGTTTGGGTAGCTTTTCGTAAACACGTATCAATTGATGCTAGCCTAAAATTTGAATGTGAGATTTAGAACTTAAGCTTCGCTTAAAGACTCAGTTGTATTTATTACAATTCTCTCCTGTAATCTGATATTAAAAATCATAATAAAAACTCAAGTAGATTTATAAGTAAAACAAATATAAAATAGGATTAAGTGAAAGCCTATTGTTATCAATAACTTACAGCACCACCCAAACGCTTGATTCGTACAGTCGCCCTTATCTCATTAAAATAAATATTTATGAACAGGGCGGCTTTGGTGTTATTGGCGGTGGATAAGGGTGCTTCTGTTAGTTTTTGAGATTTAGTTACACAAGGAAATACAGGTTTTTTGAAGAATCGCTAATAAGTGCACAGATAGGTTGAGACACATGCAGGCAACCAAATCCGATTTTTTGTGATATCTTCCTGCGAATTGGCCCTTTGTGATGTACCCTGGCTTTATTTTCAATTAACCCTTGTGCCTAGTAAAATATGGTTTTAGATAAATACTATTGAACTAGTTGTCTCAATTCCAGCTTGAAGACTGTCATTCATATCTAAATTGACATTTGACATAACAATTAACAGAATAAATCTGAAAATTAATAAAGTCAGCCAGTACCGACCAATAGACGGCTGTTAACAGATGCAATGGAAATAAATCAGAAGTCAAAATTTTCAATGAGTACAAATATTAAGTCTAAAAAGCTTTAAATTCTAAAATTAGTCCCTCAGAGACAGTTGATATGAATTTCGGGACCTCGAACATCTTCTTTCTTGAAAACGAAAAAGAAATTTGTTCAAAATTAGCTTCGCCTAATAAATCGGGCACTAGGATCTGTTAAATTTCATCGTGACTTAAACGAAGATAGTATTATGAATAGTCACTGTCCATCGAAAAAATGGCTCTAAACGAGCATTTGGAGGTTCCGAAATAAAAAGGCATTTCATTCATTGATCCTAAGGTATTTTTGTTAATGGATTCACAAGTTGAAACTCACCGAAATCAACGGAGTAATATTAATATTTATTACTGTTCTGGCCTGATGGACACTTAGGTCAAATCGTCTTTGATTCTCTCAGGTTCTGAAGGGAACTTGGATGGCTGATGTCTCTAGGAGAGAATCTATAGAGAAACCTACTGCTACTATTGTCACAGAAGGTAATCAATTTAATGACATAGGATTAATTTATAGGTTTTCATGAACGTAACTATTAAACCACTTTGATTTAAGTCTCCGGTTTGAACCCAGGGCTCTAATTTTGGTTAAAAATCCCATTCACTCTATCGTAGAACGGCACGTAATTACACTCAATCTTTGATTTGCACTAAATTGTACGATTCCTTCGAAAAACCATTTAAAATATGTAATTTAATGTAATCATGATATTACGTTTTCATTCAAGAATCGTAAGGGCTGAAAATTCCGCTAACCAAAAATCCCTTTCGAGAAAAGTACTCTACTGTGAAATTGAAATAGCCATTCATTATCTAGCGACTACGCTGTCAGTTGCATTGCGTTCATACGTGGTATTCAAAGAGGAATTATACTAGAAGCTTAGAGGATTTATAACGTATTTTAAAAGAATAAACTCATCTTTCGTCAGTCATACTTGTAATCGCCATTTTTTGTAGTGATTCAAGTTTCGCGTCTTGCGGAAATAGGAGAATTTAGAAAATGCGTTGTTTTTCCTCAAAAAATTCCTAAAGTATTACACCAAAACATATCCAATCGGAACCTACAATTGAGGTATTATAGACAAGAACTACGTGAGCTTAAAACAAGTGAGCAACCCAATCTGCTAGGGAGAAGCATTTCGACATTTTGAGGAAATATGGAATGTAAATTTCATTTTACCTTGATAAAATGTCTTCCATTTTTAAAGCCTTCCTAAATGGCTTTTTGCTTATAATAAGTGATGGAACAGTAAAATAGAAAGTAAAGATTTGATTACTCATGATTGGTGTGACCACGCCAAACAAATGCATTGCTTGCTTTGTTATGGTTGTTTGTTTTTGTTTTGCTAACTGCTTTGCAATTTACCAACCAGATCACTTAACCAAAAATTTCATTTCAGGCAATTGCGTTTATCTAGGAGCTTAGCTTCTTATTAAAATAAGTAATACAGTTACCTAGTATTATATAAATATTAAGGACTAAGGACAAACCACTTTATCAGCCTTTTTAACAGAAAGTAATTGACAATTTTTGGGTGGTTTATTGACTCTTGTAGGATATCAAAAATGATTGCTACTTGGATACTCGTTATTGCGTTAAAAGCCTAACTGAATAGAGCACAACATAGTATCAAAATATCTTACATCGCTATTTTAAAATAAGCATAAAATTTAGTGCCTGGCTGATAGTTGCTTAGATTTATCATTTGGTTAATTTTCTTTGATTGACTTTTATTTTTAAGCCTCTGTTGAACTTGATGCCTATGTATATTTAGTTACCTACGTGCATTCGGATCTATTTGAATGAAAACGCATTTTAAGATAGCGTTATTTACCAGCAATCTTCTAGAATAAAAGATTCTTTACGCAAATATGCAAACCTAAACAGGCCATGTGGTAATTAATATTGATTGGAGGTGATCATCATGTAGATTTCAGAGATCAGTAAATAGCAGTCTCGTTGGAAAATCTACGTCTTGAGTCAATAAATACTCTTCAATGAAGAAGTGAGCTTTTGAATGAAGCTCGTTTCCTTTAAGCTAGATGTTGCGATCAACCCTCTGGTTGCATTGTATTGAATTATACTAGCTGTCTTGACATATTGATAATGAGGATTGCCAACGCCTAATTTATTCTCAAAATTATAAATTCATTTTGTTGTTATACTTCTTTAATATCCCCCAGCTTTAACCATTTGAATAGCTAAATTAAAATAGACATTTTTAAGACTTATAAGGTCATCCATCTCCTTTTTTAAGTAATCTAGCAAATCCATAGATAAAAATATAATTATTTTATTTAAAAATATCTGACGCTGGTATTTTTTCCAGTTTCAAATACAAAATTAGCATTTTTTCAGGTTAATTTGAATGAAAATATTTAGAAGCAACCCATGTCAGCCAGAAAATACACAAAATCGCCATTTGTGCCAGTGCTAAGCCCATGACTTTCTAGTGAGTTTTTTTGCTTTTAACAGTTTAATTCCACCATCCGTGGTTATAACCAAATAAGATTGAAATAGGAGCAAGTCAGTTTAGGTTTATTGTGTTTGTACATCCATTCATAATGGCGGTGTCTAAAATTTCAAGCAAAACATTACTCCTCTAGTAGAATGATTAAGAAGAATTCTAGAGAAAAAATGAAAAATTCATCGCAGCATGAATGACTGTGTCATTTAACTATAGAAATGAATTTTAACCAACTCTGACGTGCATCTATATCAAATAAGATACTCTAACGGCAAATTTAAAGGTACGGAGGTGTAAATTTGCCCAGATGAACAACGTCTTAAGTGAGAGTATTTAGTCTCAAAGCATAGTCTATTATGGTGATATTATCTGTGTATTTGAGAATTTCGTAAGATTTATAGCCAAATTCAATAGAAATTCAGTTTAAAAAGGTGCCAATTACTTTTAAGTCATTTTTTAATCAATCATACTGTAAGTACTTCAGGTGAATTTTAATTATATAATTTGTTTTAAAATTCCCTGGTTATGAAAGGCATTTAAATAGGGTAATTTCTAAAAGAAGAACAATTTGCAATCGTTATTATAAGCGAGTAACTTCTGGATTTCAAAACCCCCAATGGAACGTGAATCCACAAAAGCTCATCTAGGAGCTTCACAGGATCCGAATCCACAGAATTCATAAATGATTTATTATACTTATGAGTTGAACCGGTAAATGTTCTCAAAATGCCTTAAAGACATAAGCCTACATGAAAGACGAATTTGATAAGCATATTAAATCTCTTATATGCACACAAAGAAGCGAAACGTATACATGTTCGGCTTCGAAAAAAGAGTGTTTGAGGAATTCAGAATTGGAGATTTCGCCCTCCACAAGGATGATCGAACTGGACGTCCAGTTGAATATGATGACATTTTCATTGAAATAGCTCTTGAAAAAAACATATTTTACTTCAGCAACCGAGATGTAATTGGCTATTAAGCTTGCTCAAACTACGCTAGAGTTCATCGTGGTCATCTTCATGAACTTTGAAAATGGGTGCCTGAAAAACATACTAACAATCCCAAATAACAAACTTGTTATTGTTTTCCATAGAATCAATTTTAAGCAATTTGTATTCATGCATCAGTCGTTGCAGATGAAGAAGATTGAAGCGAGGGGTGGTCATTTGAGGTTTATGTGTTTGTCCATCCATTCATAACCCCTCCGCGGAAAGTTCACGCCATCAATCATTTCTGCACAAAAGTATACCACGTACGGCTATGGTTTCAAGTATGTTCGTGAGTTTTGCTTGGCTCACGCTACTGTTAGCCAGGAAATTGATTTCGGTAGTAACTACCGAGGACAAAAGTTATGACGCGGGCATTTGGCGAGTTTGTAGAAACTCCAAGCCATCGAGCAATTGGTTGCCGCTCGAAAGTGTTTCAGTCTACTCACTAGTACAGTGTTTAGCATATTGTGGCAGGTCCTCGTTCCCACTTAGCATGGGATACTCATCTAAAGTTAAGGTAAGAATAGCTAGCTAACTTTACTGCAACTTCATCTTCTCACAATATCAATATATTGGTTGCTAAAAGCGATTTTTTATCATTGATGGTAGGAGCATTTATGATAAATCTTATCTCCTTTCCCCCAACATAACGACTTCGGTGACTCTCAAACAAAGCATAAATAGAGATTTAACAAACCATTATTTTTTAAAGGAGACTTCAATTTAAATAAAGCATTCAGCTTTTAACAGATAATTTGCGACAACATATTCCTATTAAAATTTTATGCTGTCATTTTTGTGTTTTAAAAAATTTGAGCCATGAAGTCAGATTTTCTGGAGCAAATTAAGTGGGAACATGTGTTAATAATTAAAATGATTACCCTTTTAGGTAAAATGTGAATGCTTTGCCTTGAAAGACAAAATTGTGAATGAACCTCGAGAATATGCTGCTGATAACACGATGTTCATAAAGAAAGGTATAATGATTTTCCTTGAAACCACCTAGTAATTTTTAAATCAACCAGTTTATTAAGAGGTGCTTTAATAGGGTAAAATTATTAGGGTTCAAAAATTGTAATAATACAGCATATTTTTTGCTTAGACTTTGCATTTTACCAAAAAGGTGATAGTAAATTTCGAAACAAGATTAAACGCTTGCATGGTGGAGAAATTCGCAGTAATTATTCATGAAAAGGCAAACAAATATTATTTTAGCATTGACATGGGTTTCAATATTGTAGCAATAAATTTCACAACTGCCAGGGATGTGGTATAAACTGAATCAAAAATTTTGGCGAATGAATAAGTTAAATACCAACTTTTAACAGCCTTTAACAAAGTGATTATGATACTTTGGCATTTTGACTTTTCATATCGTTTTTTGGCATTCAAGTTAAATTCCGTGTTGTCACAACTGATTTGATTTGATTTAATCCCTGCCTCACTTTGACTCTCATCCCTGCCAAATCCTTCCAAATCTCAAAAATTTTCCATGAGCAGTCAACTGCACATCCATTATCCCAAAAGCTCAGTCTATTTGTAAATCCATTCATTACTGGTTTGTGTATTTGTATTGGATTGCATCTGTATTTATATACCTTTCGTTATGAAAAGGGAATCTGGGTCAAATATATTTGTCTAGTGAATGCAAAACTCTTGCTGAAAATGGTATTATTAAGGTTTCTAAAATATGTTATCGAATATAAACTAAAATATACCAAAAAAGGTAGAGAGAGCCCTCTGTGTTCACATCCCGGTGACTTATCTCCTCTGTCGTCAAACAGGCATTGCTGTAAGAAGTCTGTCCTCCTACCGCAGATGTGACAGTCTGCACCCTGGTGGCTTCAAGTGGGAACACGGGACCTTGGACACTTGCCAGCACCACGCTGAGAGGACAAGCTGAGGCGTACACGTGATGTCCCAATTTCACTTAATTTTTTGCTTTTATCTGATCAATAAGTACAGGCTTACCCCAGTTCTTGTCTTCAATAAATCTCCATGATAGTTCGGAAAATTTTGCTGCAAATTACACTATACCTCCTATAATATATGTATATATATAGTGCTCAAAATGTCCCCTTATAAAAGCCTATTTTACAATTCACATTCTTAGTTTTGCCTCTTTTTTACCATTTTATTTTTATTTTAATCTAACACTAATAATCCTACTGAAAGTGGGGAGATGATACTAGGAGATTCATTTTTAATAAAGTTTGACCTATGATGAGATTCACTTTTTAATACGCATACCTTTTTAATGAAGAATAGCGTCTAATTTAACGAACGATTTGTAAGTCACAAAAGTTTTTTACCTAATATCTTGCTATATTCAAGAAGGAAAATGCCTGTACTAAAATGTCGAAAAAAGTCAAGTATTGTAATTTTTAGGCTTTAGACTTTGTGTCATTTAAAAAGGATATCAATTTTTCTTTATATTTTAACGCTTGGGTGCAGCTATGAGAGAAAATTGCAACATCAAAAATAATTTAAC
Organism: Anomotaenia brevis; assembly: GCA_030710315.1. NCBI lineage: Eukaryota > Metazoa > Platyhelminthes > Cestoda > Cyclophyllidea > Dilepididae > Anomotaenia > Anomotaenia brevis. Next base: position 7,918 of record JAUOZQ010000372.1, read on the forward strand.
AGCTTCCTTATTTATTTGAATATAAACAACATTACCACTATAGTAAAATAAATTGAAAGAAAATCTGCAGTGTGCTTTAATGGGGCTAAAATGCATTTTGGGTTATCAGATATTAAAAAAGCTCAGAAGAATAAAAATGTCAACGTCATTGAGAGGCAGAAAATCGGTTCATTGTTTTTACCCAGTCAGTCAAAACGGCCTTCTTTCCTTCGTTTGTTTAGAAACTGTTTCAGAGTATATAAGGGCAACTGCGAGGCTTTGTTCTCGAGTTAGCTATGCTCAGAATTTGGATCTTACTAACTATCATTTCTGCTCAATATTCCGTGGTGGGGACCACTTCCTCAGATGGGGGTGAAGACATAGGCCACTGGAGGGTTTTCAGAGATTCCATCCTCAGAGGTACCTGGACTTCGCAAATGCAATCTGAATTTGGGACGGTAAGAGCAATGCTTGGACTTTTGTTTGAAGACAAGCTTCCCGATTAACTTGGGACACTTTTTCGAAGATATGGTAAGATTTTACGTACTATTTTTATAGTCGAATCAAATAGACGACAAAAATACCCCCTTTTGCAGAGTTCCCAATTAAATATATCTCAATTAGTTCGTGAAAATACAATGGAGGTGAATAGAGAGTAAGGTAAACTTATATCACGACAACGAATCATAGAGAAATGAAATTTACTAAATGGCCAAAAACGAAAGAATTCCTACATTTTAATCATAAACTGTAAACTTTCCTATTTTAAATCAAAGACCTTATAAATTGTAGTTTCAGCATCTTTTTGGGGCGTTGCAAAAGCTGTTCCTTCTTTGACTTTTTAAGCCATGAAAAATAGCAGCTTAAAGAAGAATCAAGGTCTTGAAAATAGGCTGGTCGTAAAATTCTCTTCTCAGAAAATTCATCTTCAATCCTTTTAGAGGTGATTTATTTTTGTGGAGATCGCGCTTTGTTAAAATAAACGCGTCAGTTCGCTAGAACCGTGTTTTTCCCTTCTCAATACTTCCTGGCTGTCGATTTGAGCATTAATTTAGCTTTATTAGGTTGTAACAATTGAAGTAGAACCTTTATTCTATGAAGCTCTCTTCTCGAAGTTTTCCCCTCTACGACGCTAGAAGTGTCTACGATAAAAGAGCCACTTTTTGCTAGTCGTCGGTCAAAAGTCTACTTATTAAAAATATGAAATAATTTCTCCGTTATATGAAACCATGTGTAGCTAAAAATAACTTGACATCAAGTAAACTATATGCAAAGGATACTTTCTTATTTTATAGAACTACTGTGCCTGTTATGTTGCGAGTGAAAAGGAAGTGAACGGACCTCGAGATTACTACGGCGGCTTAATAACATTCATACTCAAAGGTAATTTGCACTGTTGGAAAATATTAGCATACTCGAGTTCAACATATAGCAACTAATATTGGAACACAGGGTTCCTAAATATATTTATTGAAAATATTATCACCTGCTGTGAACATAATTAAAATAGTTTAGAATTTAGGATCAAACTAATGCAGAGATTATTTGATTGATCAAATAGGAACTCATTATATGATTAGGGCATTTATTTATAATGAAGTAGCAGATGATTAATGTCAATTTTTAAATTTATCAGCATTTTGCGTATAACTCTATTTTGTTTCTGTGCATTTATTTGAAACTGTGCATTGCTTTGACTGTCTAAATTTTCTTCACTTTAACCTTTACAGCCCCAAATTGACAAATTCCCATATATTGTATATCCCTTCTTCCAAACCTTCTCCACTGCTCCTAAAAATGTAAATGCATTTGGTATACTTTAAAAATCTATTACAAATACAGTAATGGAAATGAAATGACCACTTTCTTTGGAAAATTGTAGAATATGGACGAGAGTATAACTGCTGGGTCAATTTTGGCATCTACGTTAGAATGACCGAAGGACCAATCCGGGGTTTCTACTCCACCACTCTAAACGCGTTAATGCATTTGTCGTCTTTGACAGAAGCATTTTTAACTGCAGCTATTCTGTGGTGGAACTTAGATTCGCGAAGCTTCCGTTGAACAGTTTTCGACAAAGAATCTTGGTTCTGTAAGTGTTTATTGAACACTGTAGTGAGTTGAAGGCTTTGGTCTGGCAATCCCCTCGAAAAATCCGATTTATAGTTCTCCTGCATTGATTGCTCTTATGCAACAACTCCAAATTTAGGCCAAACCTGCGCTTTGCTGAAGATGTTTTCCTTTTATACGTCAAAGGAGGCTGTCACTACTTTCGAAATGGCACCTTTTGACGGTATGCCAAGCATTTGGGAGGAGTTCCTGTTACGCCAGCGCCTGGCATAATAGTACCAACAAGTAGGCCTCGCTAAAAGTCCGAGAGGTCTACCATTACTATGAGTGTATAAGCAATTTTTCAACAACTAAAAAAGCTTTTTTAAGGTAACATATGGAATAACAAAAATGATAAACAAAAGCAATATAATATGTCACGTTTTGATTCTTTATGAAAAGTTCAAAGTTAATAATGTCTGAATTTTTGGCAATTCCGTTATTTATATCCATCCCCTATACATTCAGCAGCTGCATTCTTGGAGTGATTCTTTATTTCAGTATGCATTTACCGATCAACTTAGATGTAAAATTTTTTTTCTGGACTTTGAGGTGGCGAAATAATTTCATTTGTGAAATCTCAAATTGGTTTGTGCCTAATTGCCTGCTACAATTTTCAAAGCCTTTTGTTTGGAAATGATTAGGAATTTTGTTACAAAAATTTCCTTCTATTCAAAGCTTCAAAAATCAGTGAGACGATGCTCTAGTAGCTGCAAATGTATTGGCCCAGATCGGTTTTGGTAAATCACATTTGGGAAAAAACATCTACGCAGGTGAAATCAGATAGAAGAACACAGTTATGGGAATAAATCCAGTCCCCACGCAGTTGCACCACTACGGAGGGTGCCATTGACGTCATTTGAAAATAGGACTTTCTAATAATTTCTCTACCGTGAAATGCTTTAAAAATCACAATTGATCTCTATTATAAGTGGTGATCTTTGAATTAAACTCTAGAATACCTTGCATTTGTTGAAATGCCTACAAATTAGAAGTAACCTTTGAACATGATCCGTTAAAGCCCATACAGATGAGTAAAACACATTCTTTTTTTCAACTTGAAAACTATTTTGTCTTTCAGTGAATAGGGTTTTCTGAATTCATGTTAAAGTAGATTGTTTAGAGCTCTGTTAATATTCTGTGGGGCTAATTGTATCCAAACAAAAATCTATTCGTTATCAAAAAATAGAGCTCATCATCAGGAAATAACTTCAGATTTTTTTAATTTTTTTAACTTTTAGGCATCTTTTTCGGTAGAATAAAAGTTTTGATCAAAATATCTCTAAAAAAATAATTTTTGCAGAAAAGTGGGCAAAAATGCTCAGCAATTACTAGTGCTGAATGCTTATTTTAATGACAAATCAGTCCATTGCAGCAAAGTTAGCTTTTCATTCTAAAAATTAGGTATATTTTAACTTATCAGTGAGAAAATTTCGGACCTCATTCGATTCACTTTAGATTGCTTTTTAAAGAGAAGACCCCATTTATTGACTAATAGATTGCTGTATAAGCGACCTTGCCACCCACTTTCGCACTTGCCTTTGCACCAGTTATCGTCATATGATAATTTTACGCATTTACTAATTAAAATAACAGGAGTTAAAATGGTTTCTTAAGTCATGAGTAAAAATTATTATTTTGAAGATATTAGATCCTGTAAGACCATTTCTTAAAATTTTGTTCATTGAAGATTTTCTTGATGGTATCTATAACAGGATCAATAAATTTGCTTTCAGTGATGACCATTTTGAGAATCCAAGTAATTCGTTTATTAGTGTTGCACGTTTTTCAGTGAGGAAACCTAATTTATCAAATGGTAGGCCTTTGAAATAGCTTTAATTTGATTAGCGACAATTTTTGTCGAATTTATGATATCACTTCTGGTACTCTTGCTAAAATAGGGGTAACGTGTGTATAATGTAATGAAGTTATTTATTTTCCCACTTTTTTGTCTATTCTCTATATATCTGTGTGATTTACATTGCAAAATTTAGGAAACAATTGATAAGATCTGTTCAATTTATCGCTTTATGTAATGGAATAATTAATAGATTTCAATTTCCACTCAAAGTTTTCCCTTACTTCAAACAAAACCACCTTTATTCATGTTCCCTAAAATCGCTTACAGTGGTTGTTAATGAAATGAGGTAAAGAGGACATTATCTTCTGTGTATACGAAAAACACAATTCTATTTGAGCAAGATATTTGGTAAGGTGGATTGTAGATTCCGGGAAGGTTGGTTATGAAGTTTTCTTTTGCACTTTAACTCAAGGAGCTCGAAAAATAATTAGAGATATTTCCCTAACAGTTGAGGTTTTTAATAATTTGCATGCAGAAGCTGTATGTGGTTAAAAAACCGTAATATATTTTATTTTATTCCTTCTAAGCTACTTAAATGTAATCCGTTTGTCTAATGATTGATATTTTTCAGTTCTCTTCTGCAAATGACATAACGATTATCGATTTCGCCATAACTTTTTTTGTTTTGAGAACAGGCATTGCATCTAGGTGATTGACTTCATTTTCCTGATTTATGGCACTAATTAAATTTAATATCCTTTCCTGTTCAGAGTACAAAGCAGGGCTCCCTTATCTAGAAATCAATGCACGGAGTAGGCTTTTTGCCTTCGTTAGAGGGTAAATAAAATTTAAGATTTCGGTCAGAATAATAGAATTGAAGGATTAAAAGCTAATTGCTTAGGAGCCCATTTGGAATATTCCTGCCCAGTTCAAGCAAGAAACATGCGAAACATGTTTTCCTGTGTATCTGATACATGATCACAAAGAAACCCTTGACAAATCTCCAACACTTTTGAGAAGCAAATGGAATCCTAAAAACTGTATTTCATCGAGGTTGTATGATAGATGACTTCCTATCTTTCTGTTCGGCATTGTCACGCACCATGTTCACGCTAGTACTCTGGAGTAACATATTTTATACACGAATTTCTGTTTATTGTGGCTCCTATCTTTGTATATTTATCTAGTTTATATCTTGTTTTTTTCCTAAGACAACTTTAGTCATTTAATTGATTAATTTGACCTTGTGTCATCGGGAGGCCACATGATGTTTCATTCACCTATTCGTTTAAATATAGTAGCTCCATTTACGAAATTGTTACACGTAATTTTGAAAATCTACTCGCATTATTGGGAAAAAGAAAATTCAAATGTTCAACCTAGAAGAAATCATGGAATACGTTACAAGCCTCGACCCATCCTTAGATTGCTTTCGTGTCTGGCTAGAAAGACTCCATGACACTGTAGAGTGAAATAAGATCAATGCTTACCTAATGACTACTTTTTAAATAAAAACAACTTGACACATCAGTTCTTTGTCAAGAAGAGCTGTGAAGACTTCATCAATTAAAACCTTGGCGATACTCAGACACGTTTACTCTAACGAAAATCTCTAACTCCCGATTCCAGTGACTTCATCCAGCAATAGAGCCTAGAAAAAACCCTGAAGAAAATACAAGCCCAGTCAACAAACTACTCCGAATTCCAGTTCAAATTTTTCGAAGTTTGCAATCCATAAACATCCACCCAGACTTCAAGAGCTCAGATTTCTACTTTGAACGATTTCACTTCATGCCTCTCCTAGAAAAGAAACAGAACTCCATCATCCAAGAGCTAGAAGAAGCCCTTGTACAAAACGGTAATTTCGTAAAAACTACTATACTACTACACTAATGCTCAATATGGAAAATGCGTAATTTTTAGTCCCAGCAAAGTTCCCCGTCCATTGTTGATGTCCATTTTTACTGAACTTAAACTCAAGTGTTATAAATAAGGTTAGATAGACGGCTGCCGCCACCTAGGTAAACAATGTAACTGCTCTTAAAGCTCTTGGAAGGGCCGCACATAGGTACAAACAAAAGGCCCACTTTTGACCCTAAAGGTGACCGCGAACCATTAGAAGATCATCGACGTATGCATTAATGGTCACAGCTTTTGCCTACAATTGGATGGGATTGGTTAATAAGGTGAAATTAAAACATTCTTGTATTGTTGATTTCCCTCATTAAACTGTTAAATAATATCGTTATTACGCTTGCATTCATTTTACTGTTTTTGCTGATATTAGATACTTTGACGTACTTTAGCAATAAAATAGCCTAATATTATTGAAAATACGCACATTACACTGTAATTGAACATAAACGTGGAATCACCAAGCATGTCGGCATCATTGTCTTTGAACGTGCTATAAAACGTCAAAACTTGTGATATTTATTATTTTTGTTTAATATTTCCATTTGATATACATATTAAAAACGGCTGTTTTATAACGATATTACAGATCTGGTTTTAATACTTCAGAATGGTAGGCTTCTCAGACTTTTCGGAGACAAGTTGTTGGACCTCGTAAGCAGGCGTTTCACCACCACAAACTTCACGAGAGGTTAGCAAGAACACGAATTCCTAAATCAATGCAGGACTCAGTGAATACCTAGAGAGCCAAGTTTCTCCGAAAATGTTTTTTCGGGAGCTGCAAAATTCTTGATTTTGCAACCAAAAGCTGCAGTTAAAATCCTCTTCTCCCAATGACGATATTTGTTTTAAAGCATCATTGGGCGCTTAAAATTTCAAAATCAAAATATTTTCCCGGGAACAATTTCATTTACCATCAAATACAATGCAGACTGAACAAGGGAAAGTCAAAAAGAGCATACATCAAATGGTCCTTCCCTAATAAACTCATCGTTAAACCCACTTTTTGCAGTTTAATCGAATATTTGAACGAGTTATATTTAGAAGAATTTGTCTTTAAAGCATGTTCCTTGGCTTATGCTATCAAGAGGCCCGATTGAGCAAATAGTTGAGCTTACATTACTAAAGCCCTCAATAAGTGTGAAAACCAGACTCCTTTCATTATCAATAGTGTTTGATAAAATAGTCTTTATTTTGGCTATAGTTCAGAATGTTGAACCAGTATTATTAAATATATTTTTTAGAGCACGGTTATTGACAAAAAACTCCTTATTAACATGCTCCGCCAACCACAAACTCGATTAAGTAAATCGTTGAGATTGCATTGCTAGAACCCTTAATGAGGGTTCTTCTCTAGGAATTTTTGAATGTATATTCACTTTTATTCATTTTGATAAGACTGTATTTCTTTTTCTCTGACAACCTTGTTCTAGATGCGTGTGCTCTTGCCTTTTCGGCTCCTCTGGGAACCTGCGTATAATATCTTCGCCTATACCGTAGTTAGAAGCATCGGTGGCGAGGATTATTGTCAACCTCGTAATGCATAAAACCCTCTTCTTGTAGGTTTCGTTTGCCTTCATTGATTAGCAAATATCATTAAAGGTCAATGAATGCAAGCTTGCAATTGCAGCAACTTAACCTACCAAACGATGACATGGATAAATGGTAAATTGAAGGGTGCACTCCCATTAAAAATTACCTAAATTACATTTTATTAATAGAGCATCGTTAAAATTGCTTTTGAATGCTAAACCACAATTTGATAAGCTAATTTATTTTTTAAAAGTCAGGTTTATCAATATCAAAAAAATATTAATTAATACAGAAAGTCAATAAACCAGCCACAAAAAATTAGAAAAGTATCCCATTGCTAATCATTTTATTTATTTAGAAATGACAAAAGATTAATGTTGTTTGCATTGAAATAATAAGTTTCATTTTTGAGCATCGAGAATTCCCACCAATCACCTTTTACATAATGTCTTTCTCGTTTAAGACGTATTCATATTTGTGCTTTGAATATGAAACTGCATGCTCATTCTGTCAGACTTTCATCGTTTTCACTGAAGTTGAGAATTTATGGCATTATTCCTTTCGAGTTGAAAAAGTAGTAACGTACATTTAGTGGCAACTTTCAATTATTTAAGCATTCGGTTTATCAACTATTGTATCTTGAAACTATATCAGTAAATGGCTGCATTTGCCTTATTGATCAACACAGACTAGTCCGTATATTACTACTATTTGACGAAATGCATTCCCATAGAATCACCGATCGCCATGCAACAACACTTTTTCTCTCTTTGAAGCTATTTTTAATAATCTCAAATTTATTGGTCAAAGCTAAGTAGGTTTTTCATAATTTGAGGTGGAAAATGCCTATTTATTTTGAAAGGTATAATTGTTCTTCCGATGTTATTTTTAATGGACAGTGACTTATCCTATTAACATCTTTATTTAACTTAAGTTAAGAGTCTAGCAGATTCTAGTGACAGATTTTCAAGCAAAACTAATATCAAAGAATTAAATATCCTTTTTATAATTAAGAATAATTCAGACACTGATGATTTTCGAGTTTTAAAATTTTAAGATATAATATTAGTGCTCATTGAAAGTCCGTTAGCAGACGTCTATTGGCTGATGTTGACTGATCTGCTAATTTTCAAATAAGTAAGTTAATTATAATGTTAAATGTTGATTTGGATACGAATGTATGTGAATATTTAACATTTCAAAAATTAAAATTATATTTCACTACTCTTAAGATAGTGGCACTGATCAAAATTCAGATGTTCTGTAAATTGTAATAACTTGAAGCCATAAGTACGCCTTCCCGGAATCCATTGGCCTTGACGGTCCCAAAACGTGTTGTAGTCAGCATCGTCTTTATTCCGGAACTCGAGAAACTCGCTGATACTGAACTTGATCAGTTTTGTAATTCCATTAATTGTCCGGCATGTACCACAGAGACTACGAACTGTTTGACATATGCACAACCCTACAACCAGCTGGTGTTAGAAGCGCAGTGCAAGTAGTAACTCGAAGATTTACCACCCAAATGGACCTCATAATGAGGCACGTCCGCTACGAGACAGTGGTTAATTGGAAAAATTAACTTTGTTGTTCCTTACTTGGGTGATTTGACTGTTGTCGAGGACTGAAAATGCATCAAGCGATAGTTTTGAGATTATTATTTAAATAGCATTTTAAGCAAGCCAAAATTGAATGAAAAAACTATATAGAGATAGGGGTTATGTAGAGGAGCTATTATTGACTTCCTAAATCAAACGATTATTAGATTGATAATTACCATTTCTGAATTCTAATGTGAAGTGAAGAATCAAAAGATGAATTGGATAGAGTAAATGCCTTGGTGTTTATGCGAAGCAGCAAATATGACTGAATAAACATGTGATAATTATGATATGATTAAATAAATACGATTAAAGTGGGAACCCGAACAATTATATTACCCTCATTGTGCGGATGGGCAATTCACAAGGTGACCTCTCATTTATAAGATAATTTAACAGACTCAGTGATCGTATTTACTGCTAACGTATTCAACTTGCTTAAGATGACCATCCTTGCATCGTAACTACAATGATATTGCATTTCTAAAAGAAAAAAAGCCATAGCGAAGAATTCATCAATATATTTTTCATGTGGAACATGCAATAGATAGGTTAATAGTCTTTAAATAAGAACCTTATCCCAACACGCCCAAGTAATAATTGAAAATACTAACAATTTACAGCATCAAGGACTCATTTCCAAGAAGAAACCAGGGTTGTCTTTGGCGATACGACCTAATATTTAAGCAAGATATCGTTAAAGATAAAAACTTCTAATTGTGTACTAAACAAAGTTCTTCTCAATTAAGAGAACAAGACGTACTTAACTTTGTGATTTTTACTTTAAAAGTGTACAGCGGTACTTCCTTTGCCATTACAGGTTAAGGAATGAGATTTCTCGTTTCTCAAAAAAATCTGCTTAATGCGTTCTCAAGATTATATTTGATAACTGAATGTTTCTCGAATATCGAAAATAGTGAATGGGAAGCTAATTTCGACGATTTTAGACATTCACTGTCTTTAGGTAATCTATTATCAACAATGGTGTCAAATCAAAATAAATATTATCATTTATATCAATAATAAGATTCTGTAAGAAAACGGGTAAATTGAGGTTCTTACCTTTCTAAAATACATCGCATGTGTTATTGCTTTGCGAATGAACGCCATTAATCCAACAGGCATTGAATGCTTCAGAGTGTCAGAGAACCCAGTAACATTAATCAGGCTCATATTCGGAGTTATTTGAACTACTCTATCATTTAAAAGTAGTGTGTCAAGAAAGTTGACCCGGTCTTTAAAAACAATTGAAATCCCTGCCACCTCCAGTTCTTTCTTTTGTAGTATGCCGGTTATTGGTGGTTGCAATAAAACGCTAGCGTTCTCAAGAAACGTCAAATTTGTATTGACAGATACCTTCAAATATCTAACATCGATAGAACCATAGAGGAAAATGAGCACTTGAAAACGATGATACTATGTTCCATGAAATCTCAAAGCGCAAGCGGCGTTGTGTCGGAGGTTGACGTGAATCCCATCAAAGTCGAATCTGGATTTGATGTCTCTCAGGACCTTTCCCATATATTCGCCAACCAAAATTTGAATGGATGAAGACTGAAGTCGAGCGGTTTCACAGGCTCTAGCAGAGGGCAAAGCTGCAAGGATAAAAAATAAGATACATTTTTTTATGGATCACTTTTGCATGCTTCCATTGGAAAGGGTTCATAAACAGCCTGTATCAAAAGAATAATTTAGTAATCGGTGAGTTTTATTCAATAGCGAGGCCTCAAATAAACAGAGCTTTGAGGAGAATTACCAAAGTCTTTCTTGGAAATCATGTTGCATTCCATTTCAAAAAAATGTCGTTTATTTAAAAATGAGTCTTAATGAAATTTATAAACAAAAATTGCATTTTTGATTAAATATATGTACACTGTTCACATAAAAATCCGCTAAATTTACCTTTTTCATTTGCCATGGCAGTGAGTTGTTTCATTTAAATGAACCCTAGAAAGTGTTCCATTGCTATTAATAAGCTGTTGACTATTTTAGCAAAATAATCATTCCTCCAAGACACTGCCCAAATAATGATAAACTAAGGGCTTTGGGTATAAATAAAGCAATGAAGTCTGAAGTCAACGCGGCTTTTTACTGCCGCTGAAATTTGCCAGCAATGTCAAGACAGCCTGACCCACATCGGCCACCCGTCAAAATTGTCACAATCAGTGGATTAATACTCACCTTACTCTTAATTGGTTCAGTGCGATTTCTACCATTGGCAATTTTCTTTTACAATAGAGTTATAAAAGGAATTCCTAGGACCCTAAATCTAAAGACTGGATTTCTTGAGCACATTGTTATGGAACTAAGTGCAAACTGTTGGATATTATTTAGTTAATACAAAATAGTTTTATTCCTTACAAAACTAAAAAAGTGATTGTAAAATAAAACCACATGGTGCTTATCTACTCAAAAACATAAAACGGTTTTATTCCATTATGGGAAAAATATGTGAAAATGCGTAGTAACAAAGTGGGACTTTATGGAGTCCGTTAACAATTGTTTCGTCAGGTTGTTTACACGTTTTCGAAAAAATGGTGAAAAGAAACCTCGAATCAAATAAAATACTCAAAAAGCCAGCATCGCTATGAAGAACACAGGTGTTCAATCAGTGATAAAGACTATGGAAGGCTTGTAGATAGAGGAAGGATAGCTGAGAACAGTCAAGTTTCATTTGGAGATTTTTGAATTAATAACATATTGAGAAGACTTTTGAATAAAAGATCCAAACCGAGCCCCGTAAAGGTTAATAGGCTTGGCGAAATACAATGCCAAGAGCGCAGCAAGCATCGCCTTGAATTCTCATGCTTTATACATCCGCTAGTGTTTAGGATATGTTGAAGAGATGGGATGTTGTCTTTCGACAAGGTAAATGATGAATATCCCTGATTTAGCCTTGATGCAGGATTTTTGCCTCTGAAGCCAAGTCCTTGATTGTTCATTATGTTGCACTGCATGCGTATTAGATAAGTCGTTTGTTAGCGATTGCAAAATCACAATTGATGAATGCGAACGTTGGTCAGCAGATTCGAGGTGCCAATGGATAGGTATGGAACAACTTAAAGATCATGTGTAAATAGGCTTTTTCATATTTGTCACTGTAGACCCTGAAATCGCGATCCCATTTTTCGCCCTTCATTTAGGGACTAAAAGCAATCATCAAGAAGTGAAAATGAGCGCTTTCGGATTGCCATGTTAAACCATCACTATGAAAGACTTTGTTGTTGGCGTTTCGTGAGAATGTTAGTTAACTGTCAATTTACGTTGCTGCGGAGACTATAAACTTTACCCATTTTTCATAGATTTTGATTTCGTTGCAACTTTAAAGGCAGTTTTTCATTTGAACTTCGCCTTTTGAAATATAGACACACCATTTTAAAAGATTTATCTTATGTCACATTTCATATGATTTCTCTATAATTCAACGACGAAGGATAAAGTTGACACACTGAAAGATCAAAATTCCTCTGCCATTCTTTGTCCAGCCTATCCGCCAACTCAACAAATATCGCTTGAAATGTCAGAAACTCATCATGGAAACATAGAAGCAACCCGAAATAACCCTTGATGATGAAAAAAGCAGTTAAGCAAAACGATTGCAAAAGCGCGTTTGCGATGATATATTAAACGGACAAATAATACTCCTATTTTTAATTTACACCTATACATATATTAGGATCCGTATTCGCTGATGATGATTTTGAACTCAATGCGAAAACTGGTGGAGTATGTTGCACCCTACTTAAACGACGTCGATATACTTGGGTTCTGATGGGACAGTAACGCTGTCCAGAAAACATTTGAGGGCTACTCAGCGTTTGCCTTATCGAAAAACGAGGTCCCACGTCCTAAACATGTGACCGGACCCGGGGGGAGGGTGTGCCCGTCTGAGGAAAGAAGACATTGTTTGAAGTAGCAATGGGTATAGAGTTCAATAAGAGGATTCCTCTTGAGGATGTTTGGATCGGAATCCTTCCAGCAAAACTAAGCCATACCTGCGCTTGCAGAAGTGAAAATGAATGTAAGTGTTGATTCGAGGCTTTTAGTCATACGGGTGAGCACACTAAGGAGTCAAGGATTCCACTGTAGGAAAGCTATCACGTCTTATATCAGCAGCATGCCGATCTTAGATGATTATCTATACCCAAATCTGTCATTGTAATATAGGGAAGGAAACCAATGAATCCGTTGACAGTTCTTAAATATTCTTTCAAATTATACAGGGAAAACATATTCATGGCTCAATTAATTCTAAACACAGCAAGATGATTAATTCAGATAGGCCTTATATGTGCTACGCATATTGACTTAGGCATGTATTTCTGTAAATTAAACATGAATAACACTTTAAAATTATACATATGTATATATAAATAAACCGAAAAGGAAAATATAATAATTCAACATGAATTAAATGTTTCAAGAATCACTTTTACAATAAAGTCAATTTTGCGTGTAAAGTCTTCATGGTGAAATTAGATATTTTTATGCTATGATTGCTAAATGAAAATCTGTGTGAGGTGTTCTTTTTCCACATTTGAATTTAACTTGAAGCCTTCTAAAAGCGAACCTCAGCTGCCCTTTTTTAGCTTAAAAGCACAGGTATTTACATAAATTTACCTCACTGCTTGATTCTGATCTTGACACAACCAACCTAGGCACAATAAGCCAATTCCTTCTACCTCACATTGATTTATCTAGCCTTTGTCTACACATTTTCATAAACGAGATTATGTAACACCCAGGTAGAGAGATTCATCTCCATATCTTAACCCTTATGGAATATTCTTGGTTAAGACTATAAATGGAAAGAGTTTTATCATCTATCAGGTTCCAATGAATAAAGCAACAAATATGTTGTCTGCACAGTGATTCTGCATAGGAAAAGTATCAGACGGTTCCTCATCTGTTAGCATAGGCAAACAACTTAGTTTTATGAAATTCACCTACTTTCATGCAATGACCAAAAGAATGAAGGTTAACCTGCCTACGCGTATCTGAAATGCATGATCACAGAAAATTTGGATCCCATTCAAGTTCATGATTTGATGTCATTTCCTAGCTTGTGCAGTGGTAAACAGAAAATCTAGTGCTTAATGCCACATGGCGATTCGACTTTCTGAAAGAAGTATTTGTTAATAACTAAAACAGAAAGTGTTTGAAAACGATATCATTGTAATAAACAATTTGTGATTCAATTGCACCAAGTTTCTTTCTAATAAGCGTTTATTCGGCAGCCTTTTTTCCGATCGATTTTCGATCATCTTCAGCTGGCAATACCACAAATTCACCAAATAGAGCAAATATGGGGTTGACACAGATAAATACATGCGATTTTTCTTATTATCAAAAATTGAAGGAGGTTTGGGGCATTTGCATCAGTGTGTCTCGCTGTTCCGCTGTGCGCTTGAAGCATTTGATGCTAAGGACCTCGGAAGAGATCAAAATTGTTACCAATAGCATCTTCGAATTATTCATGAGTGAAAACCGATTTTCTTCGCAAATAAGTACAATAAGTTATAGGTGTGCATCAGCCCCTACAGCTGATAGAGATGTATTTGTGCTACTGTATTTGTAGTTGTAGTTGTGGTACTGTATAGGAAAACATCGCAACGAGAGGAACAAATCTAAGGTATTTTTTATTTATGAAGAAGCTATGAATGATAATTTGTGCTTTATCTTAAAACTATCTGCCTAATCACCTGTATATTTATGAAGTTCTTCAACTACAAAGAAATAACTTCTCAGACTTTAAGCTATTTACACAACTAATTCAACTTTTGATAGGCTAAATAATGCAACTTTTGATTCTACACAAAAGACAAGCTTTTCTGAGCATTATGCAGTTCCAGGATAAACAATTTGTCAAAGAAGACCGTTTGTCCATTGAAATATAAGTGGATGATGTTTATTTGACAAATATATTTATTTAACTTTTAAAAAATTATGAAATATGCAGATAAAAATGAGAATAAATACCTTTAAGCAGCAGGCTGGGAAGCATTAGGATTTGCGCAACACCATTTGATTTGGGGTTACGAAGTGAGGCTGCTTTGAGTTTGAGAGTATCGACAAGACTGATATGACCGTTTGGATGCAGGTAAAATTTACCACTCACCCCAAGCGTCTTCCAGTGCAAGAAACCTATTTCAACCGTTTCTCCCAAACCGATCAAATTCTATTTTAATTGTATTAAAATGGATTGCCATTCACCTCAGGTATTGACACACCCAGAGTTCTACTTAATGTAGGATGTATGCATTTGTAATGGTTACCATTTTCAATGAATTCGCAATTCTGTGTAAAGTTTCTCATTCCAAGAGACTGGATTTCCGTCTCATTCTTCATACATAAAATGCTGTTGCATAGTCTGACAAGAGGTTCAAGGAAAAGTTCTTTTATTTGCGATTTATATGTTAACGCATTCCCTTGTTGAGCTTTGGTGGAGAGCAGAGCTGAAAGGATGAGAATTGCAATGGAATTCATTTGTGATATGCTCTCACTTAGATGCATTTTGAAATGTTTATATAGGGTCTTATTAGATAGAACCTCTACACCATTGGCGCGTTGTACACAGCAGCACGACCTCAAGTTAGGAGATTCTTGCGGAAATCACAAAAGTAGTACTGTTAAATTATTTTGGATTTCATCTAACGAACTGTTATTCAAACATTATCTAAAATTAATCAATGCCATCATGTTTAAAAATATTTGATCTATTGCAAAAATCAGAATCTCTCTATATGGAGGATGATGATATTGGCCAATAAACGCATCATTAAATCGTCATTGATAAGTAAGACATGGACGTATGCCTGGCACGTGAAAATACGTAATGTTGACGATTCTCAAATTTAAATGCAAAATCGGTTTACTTGTGAAACCTTCCACAACGCTCAGATCATTCGTGGTTAGCATAAACTCTTCGCAGGTCTTTGCAGAAAAATTTAAATGTTCTTTACATTGAATATTACAGTATATTAGGTCTTGGATAAATTCACTATGTTTAGAGAGCACTTGCAAGAGATTTTATCAAATAGTATTTTTAGTGAAGCTGCGATAATACGTTTCTGAAAACTCGTATAAATAAATTATAGATGAAATGTAGTCCTCGTTTCGGCGTGTTTAACTACTGCTAACAATTAAAAATGTTGCCTTTGTTGAAATTGGCAATTGCATCTGCAAAATTTTTATTGAGTGACGATTTCGCTTCCGAATGTTTATCATAATATCTAGTATGATAAATGCTTTAAAATATTACCTACTAACAAAGCAAATGCTTTGCTGTAGCGTTACCCTTTTCACGTGATGCTGATATAAGGGACTGAAAGAGCGGTATCTCAAATAAACTGAATTTCTTACAACTTACCCTAGCCTGGCAAATTCACATGTAAAAGTAATCAGAGATAAGAGAAATGCCAATGTTTGTGATTCCATTTATTGTAATCAAATATTTTTCATGTTATTTTATTTTGTTTCATTATTAAATACCATTAGAAAAACAGGTTCCTTTTTAGAAGTAAAAACATTTTCGTAAACCATTTTATCAGACGCCATGTGACAAAATATTTTCATGCAATCAATTTTGCACAAAATGACCAATCGAAATATTATTTTAACTATTCTGCAAAATGGCAGATTATTCAACATGGAAATATTTTTAAATATCTGCGTACATTAATGAGAAGGCTGTAGCCAATGGCCATAATTAAGTACTAAAATTGATTGGATATAATTGGTTCTCCTGTTTTATTAAACTGTAAAAAGTTGAATGAACGATGGGTTCTTAAAAAAGGACCATTCAACGTTTGCTCTTTGCGCATTTATCTTGCTCTGCCTACAAATGGTACGCTGGTAAGTGAAACTAATTGGTGGGAAATATTTCGTTCTACAAATTTGACTTCTAACAGTGATACTACAGTAGACTTCTCGCAAATCCCCGATAGATTTGGTAAGAATGCACATATTTTAATTGAAATCTGGAGAAGGAGTTATTACGTTCGTCAAAATTCAGTAGACCATGCGTAAGATAATTTTAATGTATTGAACTATAGACTCGAAATATGAGAAATATTATTTTAAGGATACCACGAATGTAAGTTTTTTTTCCAATGAAACCTTGGGCTACTCAGCCTTTGTTTTCTCAAAATTGGTTTTTACAAATGATGTGAAAATCCTAATTTCAGTTCTTCCAAAATCCATTGCGGATTTGCGTTAGGCGTTAGAAATTGAAAAACCGGAAAATTTTCCAGTTGTGAACCTCATTTACCATCGTATCCCACGCATACTAAGTAAGATAAGTACAAAAAGAGCAAATATCGAATGGTTCTTTTTGGCAAACTCATAGTTCACTTCAGTTTTTGCACTTTCTCAAGAAGGGGATCTATTTATTTTCAAAAGAATTTATTTTTAGAATACAGTCATTGGCTAAAGCCATTTCACTGATATGATCCTAATCATTGTTAAAAAGCATGTACACATATAATCGTGCTGGTTTAGAAATACTACACCACCTGCTTTTAATGTTCAACTAAAATATAACCCCTGTTATAGTTTATTTGAGCCTTGTTGTAGTGCATGAAATTTACACAAAACAAGTCTTAGCCACGGTGGCTTGCTAGCATACGATTTTAAAGAGAAAAAAGGCCTTTGTATTTCATTTAATAATAAGCACGTTAGCTTTTGAGTCTTTCAGGCAGCTGAACTATGGAATATCGAAATTTCCTCTATAATGCCAAATCATCTTCTTGATCTAAGGAAAAGGACCGCAAAGATCACTCCTCAATTAGCTAACAATAAATTCCTAATGTTCAAATAGCTAAAGCACTCATAGAAGACATTGATTTTTGAAAGTTAAAATAGAGTTAGGCACTAATAGAGCACTATTACAAAACATTTTTAACAACTGGCAATCTTGCATTCATTAAAAACATTTGAAATAACAACTCTCTATCATTTTATCCATTTTTCTTTTAAACGATGTATGCACTGTAATAATTACCATACCTACTTCACAAAATGTAAGTTGAAAAACCTCAAATGTAATGAAGATAAATATTATTTTAAAGCTTTAATAAACAATGCTTTTAAAATCGCAAATAACTCGTTTGACCATCATTATTATCTTTAAATCGTGATTTGAAAATGGAATTCTGAGCTGCTATGGATCAGAAAGGAAGCGTTGTTTAGCCTTTTTCAAATAGTTTTAATCATATTTCCGTTACATGCGAACAATATATTGATAGATTATAGATAATTTCAACATTATATGGTTGCTCAATCTAAATGAATTTCTGCTACACTATTAGTCACATCAAGTCATGCAAACGTGTTTTTAATGATTAAAGGTCATGAACAATTCACAAGTAATATTATTATTTTAAAAACTGTAATATTCAATGATTTGCACAAATAAAGTTATTAAGCATTCGAGACGATTTTGTAGCAATTTAACTCAGAGCATTTCACATATCACAACACATCAATGTAAAATTTCAGACAATCTAAAAGCAAATAAGGTGGGCGTTATTTTCCTTTTATCTAAGGAAACGTTAACGAAAACCAAATAAGGTGCTTTAATTTCATACCAATGCTGTTTTTGGACATGAAATTACTTGTTTCAAATTTGAGGGAAACAGTGTCATCTTGGAGTGCACGTTTTAAAAGTATTGATGGCTCTCCGTCCCACGAGCCTGAAATTATGTTTCCATCGCAAGTGCAATTCGCTTAACCCAAATATTGGCCTCTCTACCACAAAATTAGGCATAACTTGCGATTTCATCTGGATTTATTTATGAAATGCATAAGGTCCTAACAAAGTTTATCACCGAGAAAGCTGAAGTT
Organism: Anomotaenia brevis; assembly: GCA_030710315.1. Taxonomy (NCBI): domain Eukaryota; kingdom Metazoa; phylum Platyhelminthes; class Cestoda; order Cyclophyllidea; family Dilepididae; genus Anomotaenia; species Anomotaenia brevis. Next base: position 26,698 of record JAUOZQ010000372.1, read on the forward strand.
GATTGTCAAGGAAACTGGTGATATCACCACCAGTGTATTTTAGAGATAAATGGATTAATTTTTCAGTATTCATTGTTACTTAATTTAATTGCTGATGTGAGCCTAAGCCTCTCTAATAGCATTTGCATATTTTATCGTCTTTTACGACTGTACTAACTTCGCAAAGACGAAATATTTGCACAAACATCGGATTCTATGATGTCTTTGGATAAATGATAAAATCCAGAGACATTACAATGCAACCCAATTAGGTAATGTTGTGACGTTATTGGTGTACAAAATATTTGCTTCTGATGTCATAGGTACAAGTTCGCAGCATCTCAATATTACCTACAGCAAAGGTTTGCGCGCTAAGTCAAGCGCTCTTAGTAACAAATACGCGGCTATTTACTACGTCTAGAAATATGATTTAAATGATTTAAATTTTATTAACTAATTGTTTGGGTTCCAATGGCGTCAAACCAAAATGCATCGTTTATCAGTGGCAAAAGATGCTGCAGAACTCCATATTCACCAGAAAACACGTGCACACAGTTACTTTATCAATAAGATCTCTAAGTTCTTTTCGATAACATAAAAATGTAAAAAATCTAGACGTTTAAGTAGAGTTACCAGCTGTAGAGGCTTTAAATATTTTCATTACACAACTGTCTCCTTTGAGAGGGTCTTGTATAACATCACTTGATGGATCTTGAGGATCCCACTGGGGGTTTTGCCTTTCCCAATTTAAAAAAAGTGATCTAAAAATTTTAATTTATTCATAAACCATTGTGGTAGTTTCAAAAGGTCTAGGTCTTTTCACAGGGTTATTGTTGCAAAGCTCAACATATCTCTAATACAATTTTTTGGTAAAAGTGGATCATTACGCTTTCTGTCCTTTACCAAGGATAAAGATATCAAAAAATATGACAAATTTTCATCGCGTAAGAAGAATTTTGTAAACATTTTGGAAAGCAAGCCGTGAAACTCTTGTTGGATCTTTTAAATAAATCGCCTCTACGACTTGAACCATCATTCTGATGAATTTTACTACAAAGTGGAACTAGAGGATAAATCTAGAAAAGGAAGTTGCTGTAACATTTCATTTTGTGGTACCCTTTAAATGCTTCGTTAGCAACAAACCCGATTCAGAAATGATTGAGCTTACATTGCTGGAGCCCTTAACAAGTGTTAAATACCAGACTCATCAAACGTGCATTTATACTAATTATGACGCACCATTTTACTGTGTATTCTCACAGTGATGCTTTTCCAACAAAATAATTTTTCTTTAAAACCATCTATTTGCTTTAATGAACATATATGGAGAAATAAAATATAATTGTCAATTCAAATTTGGGTTTGACGAAAAAATAGCATTGACTGAACTATAACTTTTTGTTGTTTGTGGATTATTTTTAATTTCTCTGGAATTTCAATTTATTGAATTAAATTAACAAACCCTAAGCAAATTCGTCATTGAAGCTTCTGAAGTCATTTGAATTAACAATAGATAAACTCATCAAATACGTCACTTTTCAAAAATACGTTATTTACCTTTTAAAACATCTATTAAACAAAATAAATACAGTTTGACTTATAAATCAAGCAATACAAATTAAAACTTATACATTAATGCGAGTTTTTTGCAATTGAAGTGTTGTCCTTCTAAATATTTATGCTTAAATGTATTTAGAAAACATTGATAAACTGATTAATTTGTTAATTGGATGAATTCAATTTATTAAAAACTCGTTTCAGATATTTGTTTTCATTCTTTAATTATTGAAATAACTAAAAGTGGCAATTGAGAATATGGACCACGTTTGGGCAAAATAGTCCAAGAAAGCAATGCCAAAAGTACGAAAAATGAATTAATTAAGATAATATTATGTGTTTATAGATGAAATGACCTTTTAAGCATTTTTGATACAACTATAAATATTAACAGACCTGTCTTATAGAACTCGCATGTATGTCTGCATTTAAAAGATATTTAATAATTATCATTTTTTAATATCTACTTATGCTTTTACGTGGTCGATTCAGTATTATATTTAGACTGAATTTTAGAAATGAACTTTACATAAACGTTTCAATTTCTGGAAAGTGTAAAATATATTGAAATTAAATGTACTGTATTGGTGCACTCTTTATTCTTGCGTTTTCTTGTTTACAGCACCAATCGTGAAAAATGCTGAGGATTTGCGAAATCAAGAAATAACACGTACACAATGCATTCCTTATTAGTGAGCTCTTAGCCCCTCTCCATTAACATAAAATTCCCAAGTTTCAAGTGGAAATACCAGGTGGATATAAATTTTTATACCATAATTACAGTCTCACTATTGAGGATCTTACAGTATTCTTGTTGGATAGTGTAAATATGAGTTGTTGGTTTTGCAGCGATTTATATAAAAGTATTTCAAATGGAAATATCGGTAGTATAGGATTTTTAATATCATTATTACGCACTCTTTTTGAGAACATTTCATATTTATACTTGAAAGATCGCAAAAATATATGAATTTCGGTATTTACCAATGCAGTTCATCAAGGCATGCCGCACACAACCAACACCGAATTCGCTGAAAGCGTAGCGCTTAACTTCGTAACATTTACCAAAATTTTGACAAAGAAGGTGTTTGTGAAAAATGTATTTCCTTAATATTTCGAGAAACAGGTTGTGAAACTCTGAATCAATCATTTAGAAAAATCGTCTTCACAACATGAACCATTCTTCCAATTAATTTACTGAGGCTGTGAAACTACTGGATGAATCTAGAAAGAGAAGTTGTTAAGACCTTAATTTATAGTAACGATTAATCGAACGACAGATATGCAAACCATAAAACATTTTGAGCTGCAAATTTAAATGCATTGAGTTAATTTTTGTTGCATATTTACAATATCAACAGTCGCTTACCATAAATAATATCTTTCCCTTTTTGAATAATGGTATGTTTTTGTAATTGATCTAAAATTACTAATACCAAAAATATTCGGAATGCAACCTACCCACTTCTTCGGCTTCTCTGGCTTGAACATTTTGCGCTAAAAATATTAAATTCACAAAAATAAGCACGATTTTATCGATGGTATGTTTGAAAAGCAACACGAGTGATGAAAAATAGAATATCCGATCGATACTCTTTTGCAAAAATGACAATAAATGAAAATACAACCATTTTATAGAACCTACCAACTATAAAACCTGAACAAAAGCACCAATAACAAATCTAGATCAAAGCATGGTTTTTGAAGACTTTCGGTATCAATAACCTTCTTCAACAGCTCTCCTATCAACCGGTTTTACACTAAACAGCGATCCATTAATAAAAAACATAAATTCCAATGATAATTTGCTAAATACTCACCACCGTCTACTAAAGCACCGAACGTCATAAACACAGTAACGAACAGATCAAAGATGAAATGATTTGAGACTATTCATACCATGAATAAAAGTCTAATCTGAAGAAGCATAGGCTAAGTTACTCAAGTTTTATATGAAATTAAGTGGATAAACTCACCTCAATGGATTCTTTAAGAAAAATGTCTTGTATTCTTCGATCTTATAATTAAATTAACCAAAAGTAATCTTACGCATGGCCCACTGGAATTAAATGAACACAATCAGGTTTTCTCCAGATACCAGTTAAAATATGCAGATTCTTACCAAACCCATCTGGGATTTGCGAACAATCTACTGCAGTATAATCGTCATGTGTTAGCAGTATAAAACAAAACAAAAATTACAAAGAATATTTTCACCTACCATCGCACTATATGCAGACTAAGCATGATAATTGCACTTAGAGTAAACATTGAATAGTACTTTTTAATAAACTCATCGTTCACCCCACTTTTGCAGTATATCAAAAAGGAGAACCAATTATATTCAAGAAATTCCACTTTTAAATTATAGTCATTGGCTAAAGCCTTTCCAATTAGCACGCTCCGCTAACCACAAACTCGATTAAGCAAATTGATGAGATTGCACTGCTAGAGCCTTTAAAAAGTGCTAAATACCACACCCATCAAACGTGCATTTATATTCCATACGATACGTTACTTTATTGCATGTTCCCAAATTGATGTTTTCTACTAAACTGAAATTTGCTTTTAACCCATCTGTTTGGTCAAATGGAAATGTATAAGGAAAAAGGAGAAGAATCTCCATTTAAATTGGGATTTGTTGAAAAAGTATTGATTGAATTAGAACTATTTGTTGTTAACAGATTATTTTGAATTTTTCCAGACAATTCAATTTAAAGATTGTTTTATTTTTTTTCGGAATTTAGACTTATTAAATTAAACTAACAATCTTTGAGCAAAATCCTTTTTAATCTTTAACAATTATTTGAATTAAACGTAAATAAACTTATCAACTATGCCATTTGTAAATAAAATGGTTATTTTACCCATAAATAAATGCACTAAAACAAAGTTGACAGATTTAAATGTTCAAATCGAGAAACATGATTTCAAACTATCTTATCAATGAGTATTTTTTCGCAATTTAGGAGTGTTTCTTTTTAAACAGTTAATCCTAGAGATATGTAGTGTTTACGCGTTGCGCTGATGTAAAGACAAGGCCACGAACGAACCAATCACAGACCGCTTAGTCACTATTTGTGCCCTGTAACGATAATTAGTGTTAACAACTTCGTACTGCGGCGTGCAAGCAAGACATCCTTTGTAACGTGTTAGACATTTCTTCCAATACAAGTTAATCAGTCCGCTTTCGGTCTTTTCTTACTTGGAGAGTATTTGGAAGTCTTTAAAGTGATCACCACTTTAATTGGCGAGCACACCTACGCCTGGAGAACACTTGCAAAATCCTAACTAGCACACGCTTAAGATGACTGAACACTTATACGTCCCCGGAGATGTGCCTGCCGTCCAACATCTTGCAGTCAGACTATCCGATTTCTGGCCGAACAGTGCAGCAAGTTGGTTTTCCCGTGCTGAAGCTCTATTCCGCCGAGCTAACATCAAGAGCGAAATGGCCAAGTTCGATATAGTCGTAGAGAAGCTACCGGAGCACATTATGAACCAGTTACATCATATTATACAATCGCCTCCCGAGGAGCAGCCATATACCAAATTGAAGGCAGCTCTGATCAAGCTAAGCACTCCCAGTAGTAGTTAAAATTACGAATTAGCGATCCAGTTTGAACTCGGTGACTCGAAACCATCAGACCTCTATAGGGAGATATTACAATTGATTCCCGAGTTCTCATTGACAAGCGAATTTTTCCGGGAAATGTTCCTCCGTAAACTACCGGAACTTGTCAGCACCTTTATCAGAGGTGCCCCGAAGTCCCTTACCACTGAAGAGTTGCTCGAAATGGCCGACAGAATACATACGAAACCGACTCAACAGCCATCATTTTCGGCAGCTACCTTTCCGTGTGCCCAACCAACCAACCTACAGGATCAGATCGCTGACTTGAGAATGAAACTAGACGCTCTCCTTCTTCAGCACCGCCCAAACTCGAGAGAGCGCTCACCAACAAAGACGTTTGATCGCTCACCCAAGCGGAAGAGTTCAAACAAACCCAATTACGCACCCGCCACGGACGTCGTTTGTTTCTATCATGTCAACTTCAGCACCTCAGCCAGGAAGTGCAACCCGAAGTGCAAGTTTTGGGGAAACTTCCAGACCAGAATTTGACCGCGGCTGCAAGTTCTGGTCTCCCACAGCCGAGCCGCATTTTCTTCATTCCGGACCGTCGTAGCAAATTGCTGTTCATGATTGACTCCGGTGCGGAGATCAGCATTATACCTCCCACTCCTACAGACCGCCTCCACCCCAACCCCCATCTAAAGCTGCAAGCTGTGAATCACTCCGCAATTAAGACCTATGGACAGCGTTTCCTGGAACTTGATCTGGTTTTACGCAGAGCTTTTCCATGGGTTTTCGTAATCGCGGATGTTCCGCATTCAATCTTGGGCGCTGATTTTCTGCATGAATACAACCTATGCCCTAATGTACGTAAATGCCGTCTTGTGGACAGTACCACCTGTTTGTCCGCTATTTGCAAAACAAGGAATTGCTCTGTCTATCGACTCTCTGCAATCCCAGATTCAGTCCCTGAGCCCTACCTCTCGATCCTACGAAAATTTCCAAACCTTACCAAACCTATTAACACCGATGCCGCTCCCAAGCACAAGGTGGTGCATTACATCAAAACGTCAGGCCCACCTTGTACTGCCAAACCTCGGAGACTTTCCTTGGAGAAGCGAAAGCTGGCAGTTGCTGAGTTTGAGCATATGATGCAACTTGGTATCATCAGACGATCGGAGCAAAACGAATGGGCATCACCCCTGCATCTCGTCCCCAAAGCCAGTTCCGGTGACTGGCGACCCTGTGGCGATTACCGAGCCCTAAATGCTGCTACCTTACCCGATCGATACCCACTTCCACACATCCAAGATTGCGTGTCTTTACTACACGGCAAGCGGATTTTCTCCACGATTGACTTAGTGAAAGCCTACCACCAGATTCCTGTGGCTCCAGAAGACGTGCACAAAACAGCCATTACTACCCCGTCCGGACTTATTGAGTTTCTGCGCATGCCTTTCGGGCTCCGGAACGCAGCCCAGACATTCCAACGCTTCATTGACACGGTGCTATATGGATTAGATTTTGTGTGTGCCTACCTTGATGACCTCCTTATCGCCAGCACTTCACCAGAAGAACACCAACAACACCTGACGATCGTCCTCCAAAGACTAGACGAGAACGGCATTGCCATTAACGCCGCAAAGTGCCGTTTCGGACAAACAGAGGTTACTTTTCTAGGCCATCTCATCAACTCCCAAGGAGTACTTCCTCTCCCGGACAAGATCAAGGCCATCCAGCATTTCCCAAAGCCAACATCCAAGCGCCAGCTCAAACGCTTTCTGGGCATGGTAAACTTTTACCGCCGCTTCATCCCAGATTGTGCGAGCATAGCGTTACCTCTGGTCACTCTTACCGCCGGCGACAACGGCCCGAGTGAGCTGTTAACGGAACAAACGGCAGCTTTCACGGAGCTGAAGGACCGCCTGTCTCGAAGCGTAACTATCGCTCACTCGGATCCCACGGCTGACATTGCCCTCATGGTAGACGCCTCAAATGTCGCTGTGGGAGCCGCCCTACATCAATTAATCAATGGAAAACTGCAACCGCTAGGTTTCTTCTCCACGACATTGCAACCTGCGGAAAGACGCTACTCGACCTTTGGCAAAGAACTGCTGGCGTGTTTCTTGGCTGTAAAACATTTCCGGCATTTCGTGGAAAGTCAGAAGGTTACTATTTTTACTGCATTGCTTGCGCGTAAGAATCGAAAGCAGATAAAAGAATACGATAATAAAGAAAAACACATTATCAATTTGGAAGCAGCAAAAGCATGTGCCTAACCTTTTGATGGGAAGAGACCTGAGATTGAAATATTTTATAACAGAGTTTCTTTAAATCCCATTTGACGAAGTGCTTCTGTCAATGAAGCACCCAGTGGCAATAGACTTAGTAGCGGCTGCCATGAGATCGATTGCTGCTGAAATTTTGGTGAGGTTCAGGCTAACCAGGGGTCATACAAAGGCAAAGCAAAGGGAAATTGATTGATAAGTGCGTTGTCGACTTAGGAGAGCCTGTACTATTAATCAGAGTCATGTAAGCTGACACCAGAATGCAGACAATTATCGATCAGTCAATGCCGATTGAATGGTAGTAACTGATCGAAAGTTCTTATCGCCAACTCTCCTTAAAAAGGCATAAATTCCTAGAATAGCCCTTGTAATTAGTGTGCAAATTTTGTGGTTTTAAGTGGTATTTTATTTAAAGGGGATGGAAAAAATAGTGCAATCACCTTAACAGATCAATAAATTATATTGCGTTTATAGTGTCGGTCCACATTTGCATTCTTTCGAGGCTGCTTACAAAGGTGGGGTACACTTTGCCCTTTCTGTTCATCCTCCTTCTATCCTCCTGTTTGCTTGCTATATGCACTTAAGAATGTTTTGTGCTTAAGTAGTTTGAAATGAATGCCGCCGTTGCAATTCGCAAAGCAGTTCTCGAGTTCCCAAGAATGTGAAACATTTTTGGGAATTTTTTAAAGAAGCAATGACGATTCTTTGGGTTTCAGAGAAAAGCAATAGGAGGTCCATATTGGAGAACATTGGGTCTCCTATGGTACGGTCGATACGAAATCGCTTCCCATCTTTCTTTGCGAAGGACATTATACACTATTTCAAACATAGGTGTTGGTGTTTTCTGCTATTTCTAGAAAGGACAACATCCTGCGTTTTCCATTTCTAGTCCTTTGATCATTAATGTTGTAGGTACAACAATACCTTACTTAATTTCACTCCTTCTACTTCAGTCCAGGGTTAGCAGTTTTCAAATGAAGCTGCATTTCATCATAATCGGAGATTTAAGTACAATGGATTATAAAGTACGCCGTTGTGAGGGCTCTTTTTGCCACCTTCCAACATTTCACTTTAATAGGCCCACACAGCGTTCATGCCAGTGAAAATTTCTCTCGGAAGTTTCCTCTCTTACTGCCTGAATTACTCACATTTATATTCGAAACATGTCATTTTATTGACTACGGTTTCTCACGTACAATTTCAGTCTATCAAATGCCTCTCTCAAGAATGAAGTAGGACTATCGCATTTGATCTTTCATCAAATAAGTTATTTCCACATGGTAGAGAGACTTATTCCGCTTTGCTGAGGTCAAAGTGGACAAAGACTTCGTTTGAACCAGGAAACATGGGAAAGTGTATGCATGAAGTGTGGTGAAGATTAAATAATAATGGGAACTAGATGGGCAATACAACTGGTTTTGAGGTGCTTAAGTCATTTTTTAAAAGTTACTCTGCTGTTGGCCCGAATTGCTGAGCCACTGGTGATTGACTCACCTTTTAACTCATTGCATTCATTCATGCAAATGCAGGTTTGAATGCACTATCGATTAACAGATAATTAGCTCCATTTTAAAGTGCAACGTGGTCAGTTAAAACTAGCAGTATACTACCGGTGCCAGAGGTAGTTTTGCTGCAGGACCTCGGCTACAGCAACCTCATTTAGAATCTGATTCATCCATCTTTTTCAGCCCCATGTTGTTTAGCAGAGAATGCAGCAAATAAATATATATATTCCACCGATTCCTATGCAGTTCGGACTTATTTTTTCCGGTCACACTCAATTACGTTTCGACAAGAATTATATACCTATACCATAAATACTTGAACAGTCACATAAATGCCTCTTGCAAGTAGAAATGTGTCGAGTATATCTAGAGACGAGATTTTGAGGAGGCAAACAACATTCATTGTCTTTGCATCTTCGTCACATTGTTGATGAAGAGGTGAAATATATTACAAGACTTAGCATGAAATAATAACATACCACTAGGTACCAATTTTATCAACTAACACGCATCTACTTATTTGTAGGCATTTTTAAGAATTAATTGCGTTTTATTCAACTTGCCAAAGGTACCCATGCACCCGCAATAATTGGTTCATAGACTAATTCAGAAAACTCTCCTCTGTAGAGCTATTTCATGAATTGCACGTATTCATTTTAAATTGTGAAGTCATTAACGATTCAAAAGTTAATTAATTATGAATTTTTCAATCGGTAATGATCTAATGATTTGGGATGCATAATCATGTGCACTCGCACATAAATTTTAAGCATCTTTGAGGTTGCGTTTAAAGTACCTTGAATTATTACCAACTGAATTAGGGAGAGGCGAAAGTTGCAATTTTTTGTATACTTCAACATATACCTAATTGTTGATTATGTCATTTAATATAAATATTTAAATGGAAAAGTAATAAGGCTTCAAAGTTTCTATAAGCAAACTGATAGGTCCATTACGGCTGTCTTAAACTTCATTTTGACTAGCAAAACTTGCAACCCTACGCTGAATTAATGCACTCTGGGGAGGTAAATTAATTCCAAGGTAGATTTGAAGTAGGGAGCTTAAAATCACGTCACAACCGTAACAACGTTTTCAAATATACCTGACGAGTTACATCTAACGTTTTTTTGTTTTTTGGCTTTCAAAATGGTCCTATCAATGTAATATTTATATCAAAATGTTTACCTTACAGTGCCTAATGACCGCTTGTTAAAAATGGATTACGGGTTTTCACTCTTATCCATCATTCCATCATTGCCCCCAATTGTTTACTTGCAATTTTAATGAACCACGCCATGGACTTAATGCACTGACTTCAATCCATTTGACTGAGTTCTTTGCAGATGAAGCAGGTCAACCCCATCTTAACGCATCTGAGAACACTTTCAAACATTTCTCTATCAAATACACCGAGACGGATGCCTTCTCTTTCTCTAGTGTCAAGGAATTATCATCGCACCCTAGGTAACTGACTCATATGGGAAGAGAATCTACGATTGGCGATCCGCTGCGGTTCCACCGACTGGAGTAGATTCACTTATTCAAAATCCTAATCACTCGTTGCATCTATTTCGCATGCCGCAGAGCTAGGCGAACGTGAAAATACCAGATACTCGACCGTATTTCCTGCTCACCCACAGTCTTTTCAAGTCAAGTGACTCAACTACAATCACCCGATCCGGGTATATTTCTGTCGACATTGCTTAATTCCCACAAAGATCACAAGGCAAGAATTGCTTACCATGATCCTAAACTTTATTTTCTTAGAGTTGGAATAATAAATAGGGCCAATAATCACGTCAGTTTACAAAATAAGCCCCTATATATAATGATTGTGAAAGTGAACTACCGACGTAGCTACATGCATTCGGAGTATCTTTTATACAGCCTCTTATATAGATATTTAATCTACTAAATGTAGATTGCTGAGCAGCCACCGGGAGGTAAAGAGGCTAAATCTAGCCGCTGACCATGCTGAAACGTCTTAGAGCCTCGGCTACAATTTTCGGCCTGCTGATGAGTTACCATTTTGTAAGTACTGCGGACACTACCTTTGACTGCAATTGTCCGCATAGACACTATCAGTATCGGAACAGTAAAGGCGAAGGCTCGAAGAAGAGTCACTGCAATCAGGCAAGTAAACCACACTTCTAGCACCAGTTAATTCAATAATGCCTTCTATATTTCAGGTTACAGGTAAGGGAAACAGAGGAGGATTTGGAACCGTTCTCATTAATGAACAGCCGGAATGATCAAACGGATTAGCAGTGCGACATGAGAATAAATATCACTGTTTTGTGAATACAGCTAGGAATTACACAAAATATTGACCCTTCCAATGCTTTCGGTGACCAAATTCCACTTTATTCCTGCCATAGGTCATGGTACCTCACTAACCACAGAACTAATTACAAATCCAATCTCCAAATTTGATTGAGGAACGTACTAACCACTTCATGGCACATTCAGGGACTACATTCACTTTCGATACAGTTCGCAAACACACACAAGGGGGAGCACATTGACCCCAATGTCTCGCACCTGTCTACCCAGGGGGGACAAGAACACAGCCTCTTACAGCCGCTCACACTAAAATGTTAGTATGTAATAGTTCCTTGAATAACTTAAAATGGTAGAATAAAATGAAGAGGGAACAATGGAATTTCACCGCAAAAAAACATTGCGCCTTTGGTCGAGAATTTATGGGTTTATGATCTAACCAATTCCAACGAACATTCAAAATGACCAGAGGTCGGTGTGCTAAAATAAGCCACCGGCAGCACTACCACTATTCAATCGAGTTCCCGCAACACAACGATAACAACAAATTTACGTTGTCCTAGATTAGACTGATATGTAGATGCACACGTCCATATAATTCCACTACACTTCTGATCGACTAGAGGCCTGCATGTTACAAAATTCAAGGCCGATGGTGCACTCGAGGTGAATTAAACGCAAACAGTTTCGAGAAACAAACTGTGCCGTTCTTCTGTAGGGTCTAATCTCAATTTGCAGAAACAGTAAATTGAAGCTAAATAAGAGGTACCCAAATTGCAATCATCACAGAACTTTATTCTGCAAAAAGCGCAAGAAACAGCCTAGCAATCTACTAATTGGCCAATTCGTAGTAGCACATCTCAAGCGAATCCACCCGGAAGGAGGCATTCATTGAAGGCACCAAGGCAGTGCTCGATCTGTCAATGCTTTAAGAAGGTGCCAACTGTTTTGGATCTCAAACTCAGGAATTGGGGGAATTCCGCCACTGCACAAGAGATGCCGATGAAGCTGCTAGTGGGACAAAGGATATTCCAGGGCATTTTCATTAAAATTGTTTTCGGTTTAAATTTATATCCTTAACGTTGATATTACAGTAGATATCTCCCAAATACCCAGTAACTTTGGTAAAAAAGCAAATTTTAGGTGGGATCTTGGGAAAGAGATTTTAACCATCAAAATCCAGTGGGCCTTGAGTAAAATGATTTTCGTTTTACCTAACTATAGGATCGAAAAATAAGAATCATCTTTTCGAAAGATCCATTGAGGTCAGTTTTTCCATTTAATGTCTTTCAGAGCTTGTGCTCCTCAGCCTGTTTTTTAAACTTTTGGTTCACATAAATAGTATAGGTATTCTAAATTCATTTCATTTTTTGCTTTATTCTTTTTGTGAGTTTAACGATTGATAATTTAGTGCAGTATGGTGCGTATTTCATAAAGTTCCATTGAAATTTAATGAAATGTTAATGAAACCTGAGGAAACACCTACCACAAAATGCTTAATTATAAAACGCCAAAACCACAGTAGAAAGCGAAACTAAATTGATGTGAATTAAGAACATTCAACTATTTATGGAAATCAGATCTAAAGAGTCGTAAGCTGAGTTGCCAAAGTTTTAAATAAAATTAAATAGGAAAGAGAATCCATACATATAATAATACTGATACAACTTCAAGTATAATCTAAACCAATAAACAAATCCTATATGCTTTTTAAGGAAATGAGCAGATATTTTTGCATTGGTATTACCGCGGTAAAATCCCATAAATTTTTAGTGGGGAGATTTGAGTAAGAAAAACATTGAACTGGTCATGATCATCGTCCTTAAGCCCGTTACTCAACTACTGAAAACACACGGAATTTCGGTGAGCGATCGCGGCTTCTGAATATATGAAGTTGACTGGCAGAAACTGTTATCCTTTGGCCTTCGTTTGAAAGTTTCCTTTGCATCGAAATGCAATTCTAAACACGATAATTGTATGTAACCACATTTCTAATCTACCTCGGCAGCTCATTAGAACTGGTCGGAATCCACACCGTTTGCTTAATATATTAAATATGGTTTTATTATAATTTGTTTCGTCATAAATAAAATTTAAATCAAAAAAGATCGAGAGCACATCTAATCTACCGTTTTATATTTATTTTGTGATGTTGATATCAAACAAAGATCTTTTTCAAAATGCTTTGTGTTTTGAGCAGTATTCATACTTCTCAATAGGTAATAGACCGTTTCCAAGTTTTGTAACAATCTATCAGCACTAACAATTTTATGTAGGATCGAGATATGGCAAAACTACTTGTGACGACTTAGTAGGTAAATTACTATCTTTATAACGGGTGAGACAACAGGGAATATCCAGATAACTAAACTTTTTGCCTCAACAATTTTCGTTCAAAAGAAGTAAATTACTCACAACAGCAGAAGAAACGAAGAATTTCATAGGAATATTAATTAATTTTGAATCAAAATATAGAGCATAAAGTGAAAAATAAAGGAAATCAAAAGTGATTTTCAGTTAGCATTGGATGACAGTGCAGTTCTAAGCAGGCGGCAGGGATTGTTTCACAGTAGATATGAGCCAAGTGAAATTAAGTTAGTCGTAATTTGGATGTATGTGACATTCGTCGGCTTTCACGTTGATTGTTTTGACAAACCTGACCTGAGCTTTCGATTGTGGACTAGATCTGCCTTTTACATGCAATCACATCAAATGAATACTGCTTTACTTGCTTCCAACCTGTATCAGCATCGTTTCATTCAAACAAATAAATGGGAACAATAAGCACTCGAAACACTCAGTACAGCTTCTAGCAATATAACAAAACACTCTTTTTCGCCGGTGCTAACATTTCATTAAATCTGATATCTAATCAAATTAAATCTGATTTCTAACCAAACCTTATACATATGACTGTTGTTCTGATAAATCTTTGCCAACGTCGCAGGCATTGGCATGCAGCAAGACGGTTAAGCTTACCCTGGTCCTTGAATATGACATTATATGGAATATATCCACAGACACGCATTTTATGATTGGTGACTTTTAACCAATAAAGAGATTTTAAGGTAATCAAGCAAACATTGAACTTTAATAAAGACGAAAGCTCGACTGAAATTTTGCTAAATTATTTAGTCTTAATTGCACATTACTTTTATTCAAAATATGCATATTTTTTTATAAAAAATCATTTCCTGGCGAATTTGAAAGTTCTAACTTTCAATAAATTGACTGAGATCGAAATAAGATTTGTATCGCCATCAGCATTCCTTTAAAATGAAGGCTCATAATAAATTTCAATAACTCTGCACCAAACACGGAAGCTAAGGCCTCTCTGCACGGCTGAGCTAATGCTAAAAGCATTTTCTTTCAAAGTCTGAGAGTATGTATGGATTTTGAATGTTTGTGATATTTTTTAGAATACTCAAATAACAATCGGAAAATGTAAAAAGAACAAAAGATGCTGATGTGGGCTAGAAACTTCCCAAAACGGAGTTCCAAATAGTAGCGAAGAGATTCTCAGAACAGAATGATATTTGTTAAATGATATCTGTGAATCTTTAAAGCTGCTATTGCGAGATATCAGTAATAAAACCTTTACTGTGGGCAATACTGAGACGTTGTGAGCTTGTGGCCATGACATCAGAAGCATATGCTTTGTGCACCATTAAATTCATAACTTATCTGATCGCGTTGACATTTATCCATGAACGTTAGAGCATCAGATTCTTGATTTACTAAGTGGGGAAAACATTCTTCAAAGACGATGAAAATGTCGAAATAGTTTTGAAAGGCTTATGCTAACGTGGACAATTAAAAACTAATGAAAAATAAAGACTGAGAGTTCGCTTGACAAATAAAGTCATTTTAACCAGCAAGAGAGTGTGTTAGACCCTCTCCATTTCAAGTCAAATGTGTGCGGGTCTTTATAGCGTTTGGCAAATTTCATTTGGGATGGATCGAAAATATTACACGTTTAGAACAGACAGCCATCTGGGTCAAACACATTCGTCTACCTTCAAAGGGCACATTTCAAACGTCGCCGTATCTCTCAAGGATGCAGCAACGCCTTTCCTAGTTCTATTAAAAGCACATGAACCATGTTGTAAATGACGAAATTTTTAAAGACATCTACTTGTATAAATCGAGGTTGCTTATGTTTTATTATTAATAGCTAGATCTATATAAACCATCAATTTACAATTATTTTATGGAAGCTTGCATTAACAATAGTATTCGCAAATATCCGTATATAATCCGTCATTGAAAATGCATATGCTCGATGTGATTATATTGCAAAACCTCCAGAAATATAAAAAATATATAGTCTCTCAATATTATCTTATTAGGCAGCATAATATATATTTAAAACTATTTTTTAAATGATAAGCAAACAAAATTGAATTTTTTAACATCGTGCCGATAAGTGCAACATCGAAAATATTTGCTGCTAAGTTTGAAAGCATGGTTCTCTATGCATTTGGATAAATTTAAACTCGAAATAGTGTTTTTCTTGTTTTTTATTTTGTGGAATAAGTAAGTTAGTCAAAAATTTCAATTAACAAAAATCAAACTTATATCCAGCTCAAAATGCATTTCTGAATAAAAGGAACACAAATGGTAAGATATCAGTGATGTCAGAAAAGTATTCTGCAAAAAAAAATTGTCGAGAAAAAATCCCTTATTAACGACACTCAGTTTGCGAGCTTAAATCCAACATTTATTGCCAATTTGCTAACGTTCTTTTAAATTTTAAAGCAATGTTTATTTAACTACTTAGTTACTGAAACCTCGGTAATTCATTGCAGGTTAATTGTGAACCCTCTTCCCTTGTCTCAAGCTTCAATTAGGACAATGAATATTCATTGCCATAAATTTATATTTGTCCTAAATTAAAAGTTGTTAGTTAGGGTAGATTTACAACTGGTGACTTTCAAGTAAATTCTGGAAGAGTAAAGACAATTTAGTGTTAAATGCATTGCGAAACGAAATGATCAACACCAACCAAAGAAGCGACGAAACCGTATTGCTAGAAATTAGAATTCCCAAATCTTTTTAAACAATTATATTTAAATTAAACAGGAAGAATTTTATCATTTTAAAATATTTATTGACTAGTATCCTATGAATATTAATTATCCACTTATCTTGTTTATTTAATTAGAACTTTATATTTGTTGGATTGAAATTTCGATTTCGTATGCTCTAAATATTACGTTTTTTGAGATCGCTTCAGTAGAATTATCTACTAAGTTGTTGTTCTATTCATAATTCATAACCTCGGCATGATTTGCACTTTTCAAAACAGCTACATCCAATTAACACCACCAGTATTATTATATCAATGTAAAAATCTCCTGCATTCTACAGTTTAATAAAAGGCGAAGGCAGGACATGACCGTACAAGAATATACCAACACATGCAATTTTTACTCGTAGACTGTAAGAACAAAAAATATCCATTTAATCAATTATAGCAAATTATGCATATATATGTGTATCTTGGCAGTCTCCCCCAGCCCCTGTGTATCATAGTGTTTGAATGGATCGTATCCTAACCT